>CM064528.1:14238796-14246296 GCA_032716605.1 Paralithodes platypus | reverse complement strand
GCATTCTGTGAGTAGAGGAGTGGGGTGGGGGGGGTGGGAGAAGAGGAGAAAGAGAGAGAGAGAAGGAGAAGAGGAGGAGGGGTGGGGGGAGCAGAGGAGGAGAGAGAGAGAGAGAAGGAGAAGAGGAGGAGGGGCGGGGGGAGCAGAGGAGGAGAGAGAGAGAGAAGGAGAAGAGGAGGAGGGGCGGGGGGAGCAGAGGAGAAAGAGAGAGAGAGAGAAGGAGAAGAGGAGGAGGGGCGGGGGGAGCAGAGGAGAAAGAGAGAGAGAGAGAGAAGGAGAAGAGGAGGAGGGAGGAAAGAAGAAAAACAAGGGGAGAAGGGGGTAAGGCAAAGATTATAATGTGAAAAATAGCAATACTACTACTAATGATAATAAATTGCCCATATCAACAGAAGACCTAATGTACACCAAATATAATGTACAGTACACAATAATGTACACCATAATGTACACCAAATATAATGTACAGTACACAATAATGTACACCAGACATAATGTACCCAATAATGTAGACAAGAGGCAAGGGACTATAAATGGTGAAACAACTACTTAAGGGAAGATGGTTCACTTTTTGCTCGATTATTTCATATATTTATTATGTTTCATCTCTCAAACTTAAAACAAACATCCATTAGATCCCCCTTGTAGATAAATTTGTACATTTTTCGGCAGAACAATGTCCCGGTTATTCCAAAATTACAGGCTCACTATCGTTCGCCAGGGAATACAATCGACACCTAAATAGCACGAAAGGTCTAAATATTGACAGCAAAATGGGGCGAAAGGTCTTAAAAACGACAAACTAATGGGGAAAATATATTAAAATCTAAGGGGGCTAAACATGAGGAAGAAGGGGGACCAAAAAAACGGCCCATCCTCCCTTAACAAAAAAACTAAGGGACACACAATTTAGATAAACAAACGAACTTACTTCACTTAAGGGGAGGTTTTTAGTTCGTTCCCTAGAATTCCATCAATCTTAAAATTACAACCCCTAGACTCCCTTTCAAGATAAATTTGTACATTATTCGGTAGAAAAATTTCCCGGCTGAATGCCGGTTTCTCTTAAATTACATGCTCGCTATCGCTCGCCAGGATAAAATCGACACCTGAATTGCACGAAAGGTCTTAATATGAGGTGAAAGTTCTTAAAATCGCTAAACTAATGCGGCAAACGTTTTATAATATCAAAAGCAATGGGGGAGAAAGGGGTCAAGAAAAAAATCCCTCGAGTGGAGACACAAGGCCTAATTGACCACTTGTGAGGTGCGGGCTATAAGGAAGTTGGAACCGTAAACATCAACATTTATAGTAGGCGCAACAATTGTTTTCTCCTTAATGTTTGTTTGACGTTCATTAGTTTTCAGATTTTAAAAGGTTCGACCCATTAGTTTGGTAATTTTAAGACGTTCGGCCCATTACAGTAGTTTGGCAATTTTAAGACCTTTCACCCCATTTCTTTGTTAATATGAAAACCTCTTGTGCCATTTAGGTGTCGCTTTTTCCTGGCGAGCGATAGCAGGCCTGTAATTTAGGAGGAATCGGCATTCGGCCGGGACATTTTTTTCTAACAAAAAATGTACAAATTTATCTAGAAATGGGAGTTTGGGAATGGTTTTATTATTATTATTATTATTATTATTATTATTATTATTATTATTTTTGTTTTTTTAAGGTAGGTGGAGGTCTAGGGAGGAAACTAAAAAAATAATAAATATATAAATATATCGACCAATATATATTATAACCTTCCCCCTTAACGCCAGGGCTTTTGTAAAGGGGATAGCACACGAGAGAGTTTCCATAGGCACATTGTGAGGGTCATCATTTTCCCGACTATATAGCTGTGATCTTTGGCACTATAATAATACCGAAAAATGTACAAATTTATCATGAGAGGGGGTCTAGGGGGTGTGTTTTTTTAAGCTTGATGGAGGTATAGCAAGGAAACTCAAAAATATACTTAATCAATTCCAAATAGGCCATATAGTCGGGTTTATTTCAACTGGCGGTAAATTGAACCCCTTACCACCTAATTTCTCAATACTTAATGGAACTACTATGTCTCTGTATCATACTAAGACCAAGTTTATATAATTAGCACCATATTTCACTACATAATCTTCAAAATAGCTGAGGAATCTTGATGGGAACTTTGCAATTTACCGTCAGTTGAAAAGAAACAGACTATAGTTACCTTATAGTATAACAGATGTATATACTATAGGCTCTCTACTTGGCACTGGTATCGGAAACCAAGCTGAAGATAGGTTAATGTAGGCGACAATGTAAGTTGAAAAGATTACCTCGAAAGCGGTCAGACAAGAACAAACACAATAATACAAAATAATCCCTGTGCGTGTGACATTTAATTAAGGGGAGTTTTTTTTGCTGGACCTCCTTCATCCTGATATTTAGCCCCATTAGTTTTGACATTTTAAAACGTTGGCCGATTTTAAGGCTTTTCGCCCCATTTCGTTGTAATTTTTTCAGACCTTTCGTGCCATTTGGGTGTCGATTTTTTCCTGACGAACGATAGCGAGCCTGCAATTTCGGAGAAACCGAAAAATTTACAAATTTATCTGGAAGGGGGGTCTTTGGGGTATGTTTTGAAGCTTGATGGAGGACTAGGGAGCCAAATAAGAGGCTGCGTCACACGAGCAACTTTCTAGCCTCAGATATTTTGGCTAATAAGAACATAAGAATATAAGAAAATGGGAGTCTACAAGCCCAACTCACTAATAATAATACTGAAGTCAGTCACGCGGGTCAATCAACTCTGTAGTGTTAAGTTGGTGCCTGAAGCTGTTGTAGGATATGCATATATCAGCTAGTTAAAGGATAAAGCAGTGAACATTTGATAGAACAATAAAATGAAAATAAATTAATGATAAACCCGCTGAACAAGTTATTGGTGTTTTTTATCCCCTTTTCCCTCATGTTAAACCCCATTAATTTTGAGAATTTATGACATTCGCCTCAATAGTTTGGCGATTTTAAGAGCTTTCGTGCCATTTATTTTTTTCATTTTAAGACCTTTCCTGCCATTTTCATGTTGAATTTATCCTGGTGAGCGAAAATGAGCCTGTACTTTAGAAGGAAACACCGAAGAGGTACAAATCTACCTCGAAGGGAGGTCTTGGGGTTGATTCTTTTGAAAATCTTGATGGAGGTCTAGGGAGAGAGAGAGAGAAAAAAAAACTTAAGAACACAACATTCCGACTCCAAGGAAAACATAAAAGCCACGGGGAAGAAAAAACGTACAGTATAGAACACCCAGGGAATGAGAGATCTAAGAGAACAATACGGAAGAGTGAGTCCGAGAAGAAGGGAGGGGTAAATACAAAGGAGTACATGGGGATGATGGGAACCAGAATAACAATAGAAGCGCTACATTAGAGGCTTGCTTGTGATTAACCTAGAGGCCAGTCACACTGGCAGGTTATTATGTTTTTTGTTCTCGCATTGTATACTTTTTGGTATACAGGGCTTCATTTGCTCCGTACCTAAGTAATTCAAATTTATCCCCATTTAGGACCATATTATTTGTTGATGCCCAGTACAACTGTACATTACTTTATTAAGGTCCTCTTGGATTTTGTGGAGTCTTCAATTTGTGTGATTTGTTTCTTTATCTTGGTGTCGTCTGTGAATGAAGGTGCTTCGGAATGCTCCAGGTTTGTGTCTATGTCATCTATGTGTATTATAAAAAAGAAGGGGGCCAAGTACCGAACCCTGCGGAAATTCACTCAATACCTGGCTTGGGTTGTACAACTCTCCTTGGACTGACACTTGCTGAGTCCTCCCCTGTCAAGAAGCTGTGAAGCCATCTTCCGAGTGAGCCATTGATGCCATGGTTTCAGAGCTTGTGTAGGAGATTCCCATGGTCTGCTTTATCAAAGGCCTTGGTGAAGTCTAGGTAGATGACATCCATGTTATGGCTGTCTTGAATATTTTCAAGGACTCTCTCGTGGGGAAGTAGGAGCTGGGACAGACACAAATGCCCATGTCTGAAGCCATGCTGTCCATTGTTGAAGGCTCAATTTTGTTTCCCGAAACTCAACTATCTTCATTCGAATGACTCTCTCACAAATATTGACAAGGTGAGATGTAAGTGCTACCGGCCTGTACTTGCTGGCTAGGCCTTTGGTGCCTCCCTTGTGCATAGGGGTTATGATGGCTATCTTTTGAGTTACAAGTACAGTACCAGATTCCAATGAGAGTGACCAAAGTATCTGGAGTGGTTTGGCTAGTTCCCTTTTGCAGTTTTTCAACAATTGTGCATGGAAGCCGTCAGGATCAGCTGCTGCATCAGGAGTGATGGAGTCGATGTCTGTTATTAATATTCGTCTTCACTAATGTTGATTTTGGATTATTGTTGATGAGTATCTGTCGAGTCTGTACAGAAGGGCGCTGTGGGTTGGTGACCGTCTTGTCTCCGTCTGGGTTACCGAAAACACTTTCACATTAATGTTCGAACATATCCGCCATTTCTCTTGGGTCCCCAGTGAGGTACCCATTTTCCTTTATGAGAGGTCCTACTGTAGATCTATTCTTCTGTTTTTTGTTGTGCGTATGAGAAGAAGAATTTGGAATTCTCCTTTATGTGAGGTAGTGTCTCTCTCTCTTATCTCTGGTGTTGCTCCTCATGAGACAGTTTATTTTCCCTTTCTATATCTTCAATTTGAGTTTTAATTTGTTTTTGTGCATGTAGGGATATGGGTCTTCCTTAGTTTGGTTTACAGTGTTTTTCTCCTCATAAATATTCTTCATTCTCAGGGTATTTGTCGTCTAGTTTTTTTTCTTGCCTTTTTGGTGATATATTTGCTACAGATGTCCTGGCATTTTGTGATGATAGTTTTTAGGGTATCATCTACACTTCTTTTCTGAAGTTGAGCTTCCCAGTTTGTATTCTGAAAATCTGATCAGATATGTTCCCCGTTTATGCCAGGGCTGTAGAAGTTCAGGTTTCTTAGTGTGTCCTCTGTTGCATTTCTTCTCATATGGTTCTTTTATCCTACTATCTGGTTGGTGTATGATTTTACTTGGATTAGGCTGTGATAAGACATAATGGTTTCGTTGGTCTCATATAAGTGAATTTAGCTGAGACTATTTGTGAGCATTAGGTCTAGAATGTTTTTTCCTCTAGTGGGCTCCCTGATGACTTGGGTGAGGAAATGGTCTTCTATTAGGCTTATTAGCCCAACAGCTTGTTGTTTCTCTTCATGAGTACCTCCGTTTATCTTCATGTCTGGCCAGCTGAGGTGAGGGAAGATGAAGTCCCCTAATATGATGATTTTAGTTCTTTGTTTGGGAGGATCGTTTAACCCTTTCTGTACCGACAACGTCTTTTATATCTTATTATGGCTACTACTAATCTATTATATTCAGATTAAGATGGATCTCTAGCAAGTGAAAACTTTCAAACTATCTCAATCAACCCTTTTGGCTACACCAGATCCTTCCCAAGCAGCTTAAAATAGTCGAAGTATAGCTAGAACTAACTACAGTAGACGTCGATGGTACAAAAAGGGTTAACACTGTTTTTATTCTTGTGAGGGCCTCGTTGAACTGTTCCAGAGTGGTGTTTGGGGGCCTGTACACTTTGGTGACTTGCAAATCAAGTGTCTTTATGTAAACAGTCAGGAGCTCTGTTGTTCCGTTGGCGAACGTTTCTAAGGTAAGAAGATGAGAAGATAGACAGGTGGGTAGATAGAGAGATGGTTGATAAATTGTTGTTGTTGGTGGTGGTGATGGTTGTTAGGATAGATAGAGAGATAACCGAGTAGATAGCAGAGGTAGATAAGTGATGGTTGTTAGGATAGATGGAGAGATAACCGAGTAGATGGTAGATGTAGACAGGTGTTTGGGTCAGCTGTTATGGACTGGCTGGTTTAGTAGGGGGGCTGTTACGCAAGGGAGCTGATAATTAGGTAGGTAAGTTTGTTTGTTGAGGAGTAAATATGTGGGTAAGTAGGTATTGGAGGTAGGTAGAAGTTTGGGTTGAAGGGAGATTGGTAGGTAGGTAGATAGGTAAGTAGAAAGCCAGGAAGGAAGGTAGGTTTGTTTACTTTATTTGTTTGCTCGTTTTGTTGTTTGTTTATAGGTAAGAAAGGTATATAGCAAGGTAGGAAAGTATTTTATGTAGGTCTCTATTATAATACAAATAGGTAAATATGGTTCTAATAGGTAAGAAGGTAGGTGAATAGTAAAATAGGTAGGAAGGTAGGTAGGTAGGTAGTTTGTCAGTTAGTCAATTGAGTAGATGGATAGACAGGTAGATAGAAAGTAGGTTTGTAAGGAAGAAAAACCTACTTTTTCCCCATTTTAGTTTCCACCCAAGACAGACGTTCCCCATGTGTCAAGTTCTTTAGATGACCTCCACCACATGACCCTGTTCAAATAATACCATAACAAAGAGGCACACAAAGTTCTCATAGGTAGTTTGGTAGGTAGGTTGTGAGATTGGTAGGTAGGTGTAGATAGGAAGGTAGGTGAATAGATAAATATGAATGATGTAGGTAGGTAGATAGGTAGGTAGCTAGCCAGTTAATTAAGTAGCTGGATAAACAGGTAGCGAGCCTGACATTTTAAGAGGAACCGAAAAATTTACAAATTTATCTTGAGAAGGGGGGGGGGGGGTCTAGGGGGTGTTTTTCTAAGCTTGATGGAAGTCTAGTGAGGAAACTGAAACATAAGTGAATACATTAATGAATAGACCAAAACAACAGCCCATCTCCCGTTAAAAGGAAAACAACAGAAAAACATAATCAACCCTACTCTTTCCCCATTTCAGTTCCCAGCCAAGAGAGACGTTCCCTATTTGTCAAGTTCTTTCGATGATATCCACCATATGACCCGGTTCAGATAATGGCACAACCAAGAGGCACTCCAAAGGTCGTTCACAGATAACCATTACACACCCACACGACCTGACCTGACCTGACCTGAGTCGTTGGTTCTTCTCTTTGGTGCCCCGTTCTCGTACCTCACGTTAATCTCGAAGTACGTCCGTTTGGGTGTATTGATAAATCACGATTCTCGTGTTTTTTGTGGTGTGGATAGTGCCTTTTACGTCATAAGGGGGGATGGGCATATATATTTGCTCATTTATATATCTTTAAATATATATATATATATATATTTAGTTTCCTCCCTAGACCTCGATCAAGCTAAAATAATACATCCCAATACCCTCCTTCAAGATAAATGTGTATTTTTTTCGCTAGAAAAATATCCCGGCCGAAGATCGGTTCCTCTTAAATAACAGGCTCGCTATCGCTCGCCAGGAAAAAATGGACACCTAAATGACGCGAAAAGTCTTAATATTGACAAAGAAATGGGTTGAAAGTTCTTGAAATCGCCAAACTAATGAGCCGAAAGTCATAAAATCTGAAACTTATTTGGGCTAAACATGAGGAAAAAGAGGGCCCAGAAAAACGACCCATTTCTTCTTTAAAAATAGTTATATTTTGTGGAGGATTCATTTTTTTTTTCGTT
>CM064528.1:14131296-14233796 GCA_032716605.1 Paralithodes platypus | reverse complement strand
TACCGTACTAATAATCAAAACAAATATAAAAAATAATAATAAAATACTAATACTAATATAATAATGAACATAAACAAAATACTAACAATATTCATAATAATATTTATAAGGATGATGACAGCTATGGTGATGATGATGATTATGACAACGATGATGATGATGATGATGATTATGGTGATGATGATAATGATGACGACGATGGTGCCGATGACGACGATGATATTGATGACGATGATGATGGTGATGATGATAATGATGATGATGACGATGATGATAATGATGACGATGATGGTGATGACGATGACGATGGTGATGATGATGACAGCGATGGTACAGAATAATATCCTGGGTGACGCTACCACTACCGGAGGCTCAACTTCCAGCGGAAAACGGTGTCGTCATAGGTCACAACAACAACAACAACAACGACATCAACAACAACAACGACAACATGAACAACAACAACAACGACAACAACGACAACTACAAAAACAACAACCAAAACAAATTACATAGGCCTACAACAAAATAAATAAATAAATAAATAAATAATAATAATGAACCAACCACACAAGGACACAAGCCAAAACAACTTAAATACAAAACAAATGAAAAAATAAATAAAAAACAAACAGAGTAAGCAAAACTATGAACCAAAGACACGACACAATCCAAAACAAATTAAATACAATTAAATACATAAATAAATAAACAACAATAACGAACCGAACACACAACGACACAAGCCAAAAACAAAAAAACTAAATAAAATAAAATAAATACAATATTGAACCAAGCTTATAAACCATAGCAGCATTCAACACTATATTGTCAATTGACCACTTGCGAGTTTCAAGCTATAATGAAGTTGGAGCCATAAACATCGATATTGACTAGAAATGCAATAATAATGTAGAGTTCTGATGGATAGAAAGTATGATGAATTTGGTTTTATGTATTCATAAATGGACTACGACTGTGTTTTAGTTGTTAATTGTGCTAACTATCGATATCTACGGCTCCAACTTCCTTATAGCCTGAAACTCGCAAGTGGGCAATTAAAAGGGTTAGGTAGTGTCAATAGTCCGTGTGGTTAAGGGAGAGGTAGTTGATTTTTAAGGACCCATTCTCCCTCGTGCTTAGCCCCATTAGTTTTGAGATTTTAGGTCGTTTATCCCATTACTTTGTCGATTATAAAACCTTTCGTCCCATTTCTTTATCAATATCAAGACCTTTCGTGCACTAAGCCATTATACTATTCCCCTCTTTCGTTTCATTTGTTTCACCCCATTAGTTTGACGATAAGATGATAAACCCCATTCAGGTGTTAATATATTCTGGGTGAGCAATAGGAAGCCTGTAACTTAGAAAAAAAAAAAAAAAAAAAAAAACGGATCAGATAGTGGAAATTTAATAAAACTTGAATGTAGTGTCAATGAATCTACCGAGTTTCTGTCCTACTCTCCTCTACATTACTTAAGCCGGTATCACACGAGAGCTTTTTCCCTCAACATTTATCCTTAATACTGCTCTGGCAGCTTATGAGGCCAACATTTATAATTATTTGGTTACCTAAATTGATCTATCACCGATCTAGTTTCCGATAACAGTGACGAATATATATGCCAGAAATGTTTTGATTATTGAAAGTTGACTATAAAACCTCTCGTGTGATACCGGCTTTAGCAGCGGTGGTAAGGTCGATGAGGGTCCACAGTATTCAGCTGTGGGGCGGAATGCCTCTTCCGGAGACACCCCCAATGTGGTCCAACCAAGCCTACCCCCTTAAGGGGAGGCAGACCGTTTTTCTGGACCTCCTTCTCCCTAATGTTTAGCCCCACTAGTTTTGAGATTATAAGACGTTCGGCCCATTAGTTTGGCGATTTTAACACCTTTAGCCCCATTTCGTTGTCAATTTTAAGACCTTTCGTGCCATTTAGGTGTCGATTATTTCCTGGTGAGCGATAGCGAGCCTGCAATTTTAAGAGTAATCGGCCTTCGGTCGGGACATTTTTCTAAGCTTGATGGAGGTCTAGGGAGGAAACTAAAAACATATATGAATAAATGAATTAATAGACCAAACAAACGGCCAGCCTCCCCTTAAGAAGGATGATAATTGTGATGTCTATGATGATAACCCCTTCTGTACCGGTGACGTCTTTTTAATGGTATTATAGCTATATTTAGACAATTCTGTGCAGTTTTAGAAGGATCTGTGGTAGTAAAAAGGGTTAAGAGTGCCTGGTTCTGGTTACAAGTTGCTTGCGTTTTGATTACCAGCTTCATCGGTGTTGTGATGACTCCAAAAACAGGATAGCTTCACCATGGAGGGCGTGGGAGCCTGACCAGGCTGCCGGAGGTGTTATGGAGGGCTGACAATAAGTCATTAGTCAGCTGGGTGCTACACAACAACATCAACACCAGCGTCATATGAACACCAAGTTATCAAACCTACAAACAACCACACTCCTAAATGGCCACAAGCAAACGACCACACTCCTAAACGGCCACACTCCATTTTGATATATAATCTTTGAAGTTGCTCAGTAATCAAGCTAAGCACAACAGTAAAAATTAAAATGATCCCTCGAATATAAAAAAAAAAAAAAAAAAATCCACATGTATTTCAAAAGTATATATCCTGGGATTTTCATTTCCTTCATTATCATAATACAAGAGGAAATGACGCAGATTATTTTTCCATCTGTACTTAGAAGCGTACGGATATCCTCACGTGCTGCCTCTCTCTCTTTCTATTTATCTTTCCTCTATCACATTATCTCTACGTTAAAGAAAATACCCGAGATTCTATAGCGTACGTCAGGCCGGCTATCTCTTTCTCTTCCTGTTTAGCTGACGTTTTTCCCCACATATTTTTCCTTGGCGTTTGTTTTCTGTTTAAATTCTGGTTTCCTACAACATATACATGTAGAGATGTTAATTCTATATACTTGTAGAGATGTTAATTCTATATACATGTAGAGATGTTAATTATATATACATGTAGAGATGTTAATTCTATATACATGTAGGAATGTTAATTATCTTTCATAACAAGCAAACCAAATTCAATTAAATTTAAAAACTTTGCTGTCCCAATTACATATTACAAAAATAGCATAGCATATTACATCGTATATACACCATATTTGTTTATATAATTATATATATATTTAATATACTACTACTACTACTAATAATAATAATAATAATAATAATAATAATAATAAACATTATTATTATTATTATTATTACTGCGAGTGCCTTATGTAGACCTGGAAAAGAGCAAACACTATATAGGTTGCTGCATAGTAAAACCAGGACACATATAGCACCGAAGGAAAACAAAAAGTAAAAAACAAAACAAAAATGTAACGTGCATACAAAAGGGAACATGAACAAAAATATATAACAAAACAAAAATAATCAAACAAGAAATATAACAAGAACCTACACATCTAATATGAAAAAAATAGTAACAAGAATATAAATAATGTAAAATGAAAACAAATGTAAAACAAATAAAAACATAAAAAATATATATTGATGTTGCTATAATTTCGAGTGCGTTAATTAACAAATATCTGAGGTAAATAAAAATAAGTTTGCATACTAATAGCACATTTAATTCGTATTTTGAATGCATTGATAAATAACATAAATACGGAAAATAGATTAAGCTGACAAGCAACATATTGTAAGGTATGAACAATAGTATTAATCACCATCATTCGCACATCTGTTTGCTCGACGTCACCAATTAATATGCATGTCAGAATAAGAAATATGTGTCCGCATTAAAGGGGGAATGGTTCACTTTTTGGGCGATTTTTGCATGTATTCATTATTTTTCTAGTTTCCTCCCTAGACCTCCATCAATTTAAACAAAAACATCCATTAGATCCCCTTTCTAGATTAATTTGTAAATATTTTCGGTAGAAAAAATTTCCGGCCGAAGGCCGGTTCTTCCAACATTACAGGCTCTCTATCGTTCGCCAGGGAAAAATCGACACCTAAATAGCACGAAAGGTCTAAATATTGACGTAGAAATGGGGCGAAAGGTCTTAAAATCGACTAACTAATGGGGCAAACATCTTAACATCTGAAAACTAATGAGGCTCAACATGAGGGAGAAAGTGGTCCAGAAAACCGGCCCATGTCCCCTTAAAATATACACATACAAATAGGCCATCTGCTCTCCATATACATAGATGTGAACATTAATAAATCAAACAACCAAACAAACAAACATGTAGAAATCTATACACATAAATAATTATTACTCACTGTCAGGATTTAATATATCTAGCAGACGTGAACAAAATACATGTACAATTCTATATACATGTAGAGACGTTAATTCTATATACATGTAGAGATGTTAATTCTATATACATGTAGAGACGTTAACTCTATATACATGTAGATACGTTAATTCTATATACATGTAGAGATGTTAATTCTATATACATGTAGAGATGTTAATTCTATATACATGTAGAGATGTTAATTCTATATACATGTAGAGATGTTAATTCTATATACATGTAGAGATGGTAATTCTATATACACGTAGGAATGTTAATTATCTTTCATAACAAGCAAACCAAATTCAATTAAATTTAAAAACTTTGCTGTCCCAATTACATATTACAAAAATAGCATAGCATATTACATCGTATATACTGAATATATAATATTAGTTACCGTAATTTGAATACAAAATTAGCAATGCATTAACATTTCGAAGCAGTGTTATGATACATTATGAGAAAATAATTACTGAAAAAATGCATATATAAATTAACATGAGCATATAGCATACTAATATCTTAAGAAGCAGTATTCAAATGGGTAAATAAATAAATAAGAACAAAAGAACCAAAAATGAAAGATATATACAATATTATATATATACTGTATATATATATACCTGTATATATATATATATATTCGTGAGTGGTCGAAGAATTCAGCAGCGCCCTTGCCAAGAGTCCTCTGAGAACCCTAAAGACAGGTGGCTTTAATTAAGTCTTGGCCAGGTGAGTGTGTGTGTGTGTGCGTAGTAATGTGTGTGTGTGTGAGAGAGTGTGTGTGTGTATGTGTGTGTGAGCGTGTGTAGGTGTGTGTGTATGTGTGTGTAGGCGTGTGTGTGAGTAGGTGTGTGTGTGTGTGTGTGTATGTGTAGGTGTTGGAATTTGTGTATGTGTAGGAGTGGGTGGATGGAATGTAACTGTGTAAGTTTTAACGTGTGTGTGTGTGTGTGTGTGTATGTGTGTAGGTGGATCGTATGTGGGTCTTGGCATGTGTAGTAGTTTTATGTGTGCATGGAGAGAGAGAGAGAGAGAGAGAGAGAGAGAGAGAGAGAGAGAGAGAGAGAGAGAGAGAGAGAGATAACGTGCATGTGGGTAATGTTGCTATAATATGTACACTATGTATGTGTGCTATATTATACATGTGTACTTACTCTAGTTGTACTTACTGTAGTTGTATTGCGGGAGTGAGCATGCTCGTTATTTCCCGCCTCCTATATGTGTAGGTGTTATATGTATCGTTGGAATGGCTGTGGATGTGTGTGTAGTCTGTATTTTTAGCCAATTGGCGACATCGGAAACGAAGGCTTAGGGTGGATCTGTATGGTACCATTCTCACTATAGACGGTACCGTCTCGCCCGAAGGCTTAGGTAGCCATCAGCTTAGGTGAACCATATGATACCCATCTCGCCTTGTACCATTTTTGCCAACCCCAGATGGGACGTCACAACGCCGTCCACTTATTCCAGGTACCTATTTACGGCTAGGTGAACTGAGGCTAACACATGAAAGGAGACAAGCCCAATTTGTCTCCGCCCGGCCGGGGATTGAACCCCCGACCCCTCGTGTGTGAGACGAGAGCTCTACCTACCAGGCTACGGGCTGTGTATGTGTGTGTGTGTGTGTGTGTGTGTGTGTGTGTGTGTGTGTGTGTGTGCGCCATATTTACTTGATAATCATGCTTATGTATAATCCATAATAATTAATCTAATGTATATTCACTAATTACAGTATATTAGTGTCAATAATTACCATCAGCTTAGGAAGATTCACACAAGGCCATTATTTCGTTTGAAGGGGTTATGGGCGAATTTATTTCCTCATTTACGTATTTGTTTATATCATTATTTGTTATAGTTTCCTCCCTAGACTTCAAACTTAAGAAAAAAAAACAAAAACAAAACAAGACCCTCCTTCAAGATAGATTTGTACATTTTTCGATAGAAAAATGTTCGGGCCGAAGGCCGGTTTCTCTTAATAGGCACGCTATCCCTCGCCAGGAACAAAATCGAACCTACATTATACGAAAAGTCTTAATATTGATAAAGAAATGGGGCGAAAAGTATTAAAATCGCCAAACTAAAGGGCCAAACGTCATCAAATCTGAAAACTAATGGGGTCAAACATGAGGAAGAAGGGGGTCTAGCAAACTCGGCCCATCCCCCTCTTAAGACGTAAGATGAATTTTGGATTGTACTAGAAATACCTGTTTTGGGGATTTTGGTGAATTTGGTGATTACTCAACCTCATTCTAGATACAGTTTTTGTAATTGACCACTTGTGAGTTTCAGGCTATAGGGAAGTTGGAGCCGTAAACATCGCTATTAAGCAGAAATTCAATAATAAGTGTCGGTTTCTGATGGATAAAAAGTATGATGAATTGGATTTATGTACTTATAAATGTACTTGAACAATATTGTATCTGGTCATTCTGTTAAATATCGATAGTTACAGCTCCAACTTCCTTATATAACAAATCACGCAAGTGGTCAATTTGGTGGTAAGTCAACCTCATTACAACTACAAATTGTGTAATGTACTTACTGTAGAATACAGACATATCGAAGTTAAAGTAGACTATTTTAAGTTACTATATACTGTACATTCTATGCTTGAAATTGCGCCACATGGTAACGTGAAAAGGAATACAATTTAGTTTTTTTTTTTTAGTGCATTTAATGTATATCTATATGTACTGGATATACATATGTGTACATATATGTAGGGAAAATACATGGGCCATGTTGTGTATGTATGTGTGTGCGTGTGTGTGTGTGTGTGTGTGTGTGTGTGTGTGTGTGTGTAGCTATGTGTGTAGGTGATGGAATGTGTAGGTTTTGGAATGTGTGAGGGCCATTTGTATGTGAAGGACTTTTTTATTTATCTGTGTATATTCAATATTTAAACTATTTTTTAAGATCTTGCTATTGCAAATACGAAAATACACCCCACCAACCTACCTTTCTGTGCATTATGTGTGTGTGTGTGTGTGTGTGTATTTATGTATTTATTAAGTATATCTCACAAACACGTTTTTATACTCTCAGCTAGGCTCAAACCACGAACAGTGCGTGGGGATAGATGTAAAAACATCCCTATGTGGTACTCTGAAACATGGGTCCTACGACTTGTGTATGAAATGGAATACTTTCTCGAAGTAGGATTTCTCCTTATTAACATAAACAGGAAAAGGTTATCTATTCATTATCACGCCGCCGTAGTGAAGTGGATTAAACCATGGACACTCGTCCTGACTTTTGGTGGTTCGAGCCGGCTGAGAGTATAAAAACATTATGCATGTATGTATGTATGTATATATGTATGCATGCATGTATGTGTGTCTACATGCGTGTTTATGTGTGCGTTTCTATATCTGGTATGTCCTTCCAGAATAGTGTGCATGTATGTGTGTGTGTGTGTGTGTTTGTGTGTGTGTCTATGATAAAGACAGCCTTGGTACAGTACTGGCATGAACGTAAATTCTCTCTTTTATGTGCACTAAAACCCACTAAGTAAGTGTCCTTCACTCGGGATAGTTTATTACTTTAGGGGATATTTACTTGATCCCCTTCTCTCTCATGTTTAGTCCTTGCAGTTTTGAGGTTCAAAGACATTCACCTCATTAGTTTGGTGATTTTAAGACCTGTCGTGCCATTTAGGTGTAATTTTTTCTTTTAGCGAGCCTGCAATTGAAAATTGCCCGGCCAATGGCCGGGCCATTTTCCTACCGAAAAAATAGAAAAAATGTATCTCGAAGGGGGGTCTTGGAGGTATTTTTTAAAGTTTGATGGAGGTATAGGGAGCAAACTAATAATACTAATAATAACTATATAAATAATTTAATTAACTAAATATATAGATACATTAATAAATACATGCATAAACATTCTCATGAGCTCAGGAATCAGTCTTTCCCTCTTCCTATGACTTAAATTGCTTCAAACTCCGTGTGTCCAGGCATTTTGGCTCGAACGTCTCTTGATTTTAACCCTGTCACTCTTTCGACTATTATGTAAGAGGTACTCACTACAGGCAGTTCTGCCGTTAAATACATATATATACTGTACATACATAAACAGATATATACATATATACATATATACTGTACATACATAAACAGACATACATATATACATATATATACTGTACATACATAAACAGACATATACATATATACATATATATACTGTACATACATAAACAGACATATACATATAATATATACTGTAAATATCCTTATTATGCATTAGCTTATTTGATGACATTACTTTTAATATACATTTTATATTAGAATATCGTGTTTACTGCGTAGGTGTTGGTGTTTAGTAATATTATGTTAAGATATGCCTAGTGTTATTGTTGCTGCTGTTGTTGTTGTTGTTACCTCCGCCAACGAATTTGGAGGAGGTTATGTTTTGCCTCCGTTTGTCTGCAAACAAAATATCTAAAGAAAGTGCTTGTAGTTATCTATATATATATATATATATAAATATATATAAATATATATATATATATATATAAATATATATATATATATATATATATATATATATATATATATATATATGTGTGTGTGTGTATATCCGTATACCTATCAACCCCTCTAGTTGTATATCTATCCTTTCAGACTCTCATTTTCCTTTTTGTTCTTCTTGTATGTCGCCAAGGAAACAACCAGTAAATTGCTCTAACCTCATTCCTCAAACTTACGATCCATAAAAAACAACTTTACTTAAATCGCCATGGCAACTGTGTGTCCATTGGTATCTAACTCTCTCTCTCTCTCTCTCTCTTCATTTCCTTTTTGCTATCCTTTCTTTCCACTTTTCACTAATTTCGATCGTACAGTATGGGTGGCCAGAGTCTTTATGTAAATCTCTCTCTCTCTCCTTTTTGTCCATTTTACTGTATATTATCCTTTTTATATATCATGCAATATATCGAGCTCTATATTCGTTCATTCCTTATAATCTCCTTTCATCTACCTTTTTGACTTCATTCCTCCCTCTTTTTCCTTCTTTCCTTCTTATTTCTCCTTCTTTTCTCCAACCTCCTCTAGATCATTATTGTCTTCACTTCTTTTATTTTCCTTCCTTCCTTCCTTCCTTCTTCCCTTCCTTCATTCTTTCCTTCTCTCCGTCCTTCCATCTTCCCGTCCTTTCTTCCTTCTTCCCGTCCTTTCTTCCTTCTTCATTTTCCTACCGAAGAATTGCACACATTTATTTCAAAGTGGAGTCTTGGAGGTATTTATATAAGTTTGATGGAGGTATAGGGAGCAAACTAATAATAAGTAAATACATAATTAAATAACTAAATATATTGATACATTGATAAATACATAGCCTACATACATATTCTCAATCTTTCTTTTATTCAACAGCTGAGCTCTGGAACTCTTTCCCAGAATCAGTCTTTCCCTCTTCCTATGATTTAAATTTCTTCATAATTCGTGTGTCCAGGCATTTTGGCTCGAACGTCCCTTGATTTTAACACTGTCACTCTTTCAACTCTGTAGGAGGCACTCGCCACAGGCAGTTGTGCCTTTTGTCTCCCTAATTCACATACAAAAAAAAAAAAAAAAAATTACATACTTACATTAATAGACAAATAAATATAGATATTTCCTTATTGTCTATTTGTTTATTATGCGTTAGCTTTTTTATATATATATTACTTTTAATGTACAGCTACTGACAAATATTCGTGACCTCTTGCAATTTTGTGTATGCAAATATATCCATTTAAATGTTCTTATCAAATCAGCTATATATTAATAAACACATATTATGCATTTATTAATACAAAGATGATTTGATATGAACACTAAGCTAGGTGGATATATTTGCATAGAGAAAATTGCTAGAGCTCACGAACATTTGTCAGTAGCTGTACATTATATATTAGGATATCGTGCTTACTGCGTAGGTGTTGGTGTTTAGTAACACTATGTTGATAGTTGCCTCATATTGTTGTTGTTGTTGTTATTACCTTCGCCAACGAATTTGGAGGAGGTTATGTTTTGTCTCCATTTGTCTTTTTGTCTGTCCGTTTGTCTGTAAGCAAAATATCTAAAGAAATTGCTTGTAGTTATCTATTTGTATATTTATCTATATATCCGTATACCTATTAACCCATCTAGTTATTTATCTATCCTTTTAGACTCTCATTTTCCTTTTTCTTCTTCTTGTATGTCGCCAAGGAAACAACCAGTAAATTGCTCTAACCTCATTCCTCAAACTTACCATCCATAAAAAACAACTTTACTTAAATCGCCATAGCAACTGTGTGTCCATTGGTCTCTCTCTCTCTCTTCATTTCCTTTTTGCTATCCTTTCTTTCCACTTTTCACTAATTTCGAGTTTGCCGTCTCTGCTAGATACCTGACCACCTCCTTTCGATCGTACAGTATGGGTGGCCAGAGTCTTTATGTAAATCTCTCTCTCTCTCCTTTTTGTCCATTTTACTGTATATTATCCTTTCTATATATCATGCAATATATCGAGCTCTATATTCGTTCATTCCTTATCATTTCCTTTCATCTACCTTTTTGACTTCATTCCTCCCTCTTTTTCCTTCTTTCCTTCTTATTTCTCATTCTTTTTTCCAACCTCCTCTAGATCATTATTGTCTTCACTTCTTTTATTTTCCTTCCTTCCTTCCTTCTTCCCTTCCTTCATTCTTTCTTTCTCTCCGTCCTTCCATCTTCCCGTCCCTCCATCTTCCCGTCCTTTCTTCCTTCTTCCCGTCCTTTCTTCCTTCTTCATTTTCCTACCGAAGAATTGCACACATTTATTTCAAAGTGGAGTCTTGGAGGTATTTATATAAGTTTGATGGAGGTATAGGGAGCAAACTAATAATAATAAGTAAATACATAATTAAATAACTAAATATATTGATACATTGATAAATACATAGCCTACATACATATTCTCAATCTTTCTTTTATTCAACAGCTGAGCTCTGGAACTCTCTCCCAGAATCAGTCTTTCCCTCTTCCTATGACTTAAATTTCTTCATAATTCGTGTGTCCAGGCATTTTGGCTCGAACGTCCCTTGATTTTAACACTGTCACTCTTTCAACTCTGTAGGAGGCACTCGCCACAGGCAGTTGTGCCTTTTGTCTCCCTAATTCACATACAAAAAAAAAAAAAAAAAATTACATACTTACATTAATAGACAAATAAATATAGATATTTCCTTATTGTCTATTTGTTTATTATGCGTTAGCTTTTTTATATATATTACTTTTAATGTACAGCTACTGACAAATATTCGTGACCTCTTGCAATTTTGTGTATGCAAATATATCCATTTAAATGTTCTTATCAAATCAGCTATATATTAATACACATATTATGCATTTATTAATACAAAGATGATTTGATATGAACACTAAGCTAGGTGGATATATTTGCATAGAGAAAATTGCTAGAGCTCACGAACATTTGTCAGTAGCTGTACATTATATATTAGGATATCGTGCTTACTGCGTAGGTGTTGGTGTTTAGTAACACAATGTTGATAGTTGCCTCATATTGTTGTTGTTGTTGTTGTTGTTGTTATTACCTTCGCCAACGAATTTGGAGGAGGTTATGTTTTGTCTCCATTTGTCTTTTTGTCTGTCCGTTTGTCTGTAAGCAAAATATCTAAAGAAATTGCTTGTAGTTATCTATTTGTATATTTATCTATATATCCGTATACCTATTAACCCATCTAGTTATTTATCTATCCTTTTAGACTCTCATTTTCCTTTTTCTTCTTCTTGTATGTCGCCAAGGAAACAACCAGTAAATTGCTCTAACCTCATTCCTCAAACTTACCATCCATAAACAACAACTTTACTTAAATCGCCATAGCAACTGTGTGTCCATTGGTCTCTCTCTCTCTTCATTTCCTTTTTGCTATCCTTTCTTTCCACTTTTCACTAATTTCGAGTTTGCCGTCTCTGCTAGATACCTGACCACCTCATTTCGATCGTACAGTATGTGTGGCCAGAGTATTTATGTAAATCTCTCTCTCTCTCCTTTTTGTCCATTTTACTGTATATTATCCTTTCTATATATCATGCAATATATCGAGCTCTATATTCGTTCATTCCTTATAATTTCCTTTCATCTACCTTTTTTACTTCATTCCTCCCTCTTTTTCCTTCTTTCCTTCTTATTTCTCCTTCTTTTCTCCAACCTCCTCTAGATCATTATTGTCTTTACCTCTTTTATTTTCCTTCGTTCCTTCCTTCCTTTCCTTCATTCTTTCTTTTTCTCCGTCCTTCCATCTTCCCGTCCTTCCTGCCTTCCTTCTTCCCGTCCCTCCATCTTCCCGCCCTTTCTTCCTTCTTCCCGTCCTTTCTTTCTTCTTCATTTTCCTACCGAAGAATTGCACACATTTATTTCAAAGTGGAGTCTTGAAGGTATTTATAAATTTTGATGGAGGTATAGGCAGCAAACTAATAATAATAAGTAAATACATAATTAAATAACTAAATATATTGATACATTGATAAATACATACATACATATTCTCAATCTTTCTTTTATTCAACAGCTGAGCTCTGGAACTCTCTCCCAGAATCAGTCTTTCCCTCTTCCTATGACTTAAATTTCTTCATAATTCGTGTGTCCAGGCATTTTGGCTCAAACGTCCCTTGATTTTAACACTGTCACTCTTTCAACTCTGTAGGAGGCACTCGCCACAGGCAGTTGTGCCTTTTGTCTCCCTAATTCACATACAAAAAAACAAAATTACATACATACATTAATAGACAAATAAATATATATATTTCCTTATTGTCTATTTGTTTATTATGCGTTAGCTCTTTTATAGATATTACTTTTAATGTACATTATATATTATTAGGATATCGTGCTTACTGCGTAGGTGTTGGTGTTTAGTTGCCTTATATTGTTGTTGTTGTTGTTATTACCTTCGCCAACGAATTTGGAGGTTATGTTTTGTATCCATTTGTCTTTTTGTCTGTCCGTTTGTCTGTAAGCAAAATATCTAAAGAAATTGCTTGTAGTTATCTATCTGTATATTTATCTATATATCCGTATACCTATCAACCCATCTAGTTATTTATCTATCCTTTTAGACTCTCATTTTCCTTTTTCTTCTTCTTGTATTTCGCCAAGGCAACAACCAGTAAATTGCTCTAACCTCATTCCACAAACTTACGATCCATAAAAACAACTTTACTTAAATCGCCATGGCAACTGTGTGTCCATTGGTCTCTCTCTCTCACTCTATCCCTCTCTTAATTTCCTTTTTGCTATCCTTTCTTTCCACTTTTCCTTAATTTCGAGTTTGCTGTCTCTGCTAGATACCTGACCACCTCATTTCGATCGTACAGTATGTGTGGCCAGAGTATTTATGTAAATCTCTCTCTCTCTGTCTCTCTCCTTTTTGTCCATTTTACTGTATATATTATCCTTTCTATATATCATGCAATATATCGAGCTCTATATTCGTTCATTCCTTATCATTTCCTTTCATCTACCCTTTTGACATCATTCCTCCCTCTTTTTCCTTCTTTCCTTCTTATTTATCCTTCTTTTCTCCAACCTCCTCTAGATCATTATTGTCTTCACTTCTATTATTTTCCTTCCTTCCTTCCTTCTTCCCTTCCTTCATTCTTTCCTTCTCTCGGTCCTTCCATCTTCCCGTCCTTCCTGCCTTCCTTTATTTCATAGTGGAGTCTTGGAGGTATTTTTTAAAGTTTGATGGAGGTATAGGGAGCAAACTAATAATAATAAGTAAATACATAATTAAATAACTAAATATATTGATACATTGATAAATACATACATACATATTCTCAATCTTCCTTTTATTCAACAGCTGAGCTCTGGAACTCTCTCCCAGAATCAGTCTTTCCCTCTTCCTATGACTTAAATTTCTTCATAATTCGTGTGTCCAGGCATTTTGGCTCGAACGTCCCTTGATTTTAACACTGTCACTCTTTCAACTATGTAGGAGGCACTCGCCACAGGCAGTTGTGCCTTTTGTCTCCCTAATTCACATACAAAAAAAAAAATATTACATACACACATTAATAGACAAATAAATATATATATTTCGTTATTGTCTATTTGTTTATTATGCGTTAACTTTTCTATAGATATTACTTTTAATGTACATTATATATTAGGATATCGTGCTTACTGCGTAGGTGTTGGTGTTTAGTAACAGTATGTTGATAGTTGCCTCATATTGTTGTTGTTGTTGTTGTTATTACCTTCGCCAACGAATTTGGAGGAGGTTATGTTTTGTCTCCATTTGTCTTTTTGTCTGTCCGTTTGTCTGTAAGCAAAATATCTAAAGAAATTGCTTGTAGTTATCTATCTGTATATTTATCTATATATCCGTATACCTATCAACCCATCTAGTTATTTATCTATCCTTTTAGACTCTCATTTTCCTTTTTCTTCTTCTTGTATGTCGCCAAGGAAACAACCAGTAAATTGCTCTAACCTCATTCCTCAAACTTACGATCCATAAAAAACAACTTTACTTAAATCGCCATGGAAACTGTGTGTCCATTGGTCTCTCTCTCTCTCTCTCCCTCTCTTCATTTCCTTTTTGCTATCCTTTCTTTCCACTTTTCCTTAATTTCGAGTTTGCTGTCTGCTAGATACCTGACCACCTCATTTCGATCGTACAGTATGGGTGGCCAGAGTATTTATGTAAATCTCTCTCCTTTTTGTCCATTTTACTGTATATATTATCCTTTCTATATATCATGCAATATATGGAGCTCTATATTCGTTCATTCCTTATCATTTCCTTTCATCTACCCTTTTGACATCATTCCTCCCTCTTTTTCCTTCTTTCCTTCTTATTTCTCCTGCTTTTCTACAACCTCCTCTAGATCATTATTGTCTTCACTTCTATTATTTTCCTTCCTTCCTTCCTTCTTCCCTTCCTTCATTCTTTCCTTCTCTCCGTCCTTCCATCTTCCCGTCCTTCCTGCCTTCCTTTATTTCAAAGTGGAATCTTGGAGGTATTTTTAAAAGTTTGATGGAGGTATAGGGAGCAAACTAATAATAATAAGTAAATACATAATTAAATAACTAAATATATTGATACATTGATAAATACATACATACATATTCTCAATCTTCCTTTTATTCAACAGCTGAGCTCTGGAACTCTCTCCCAGAATCAGTCTTTCCCTCTTCCTATGACTTAAATTTCTTCATAATTCGTGTGTCCAGGCATTTTGGCTCGAACGTCCCTTGATTTTAACACTGTCACTCTTTCAACTATGTAGGAGGCACTCGCCACAGGCAGTTGTGCCTTTTGTCTCCCTAATTCACATACAAAAAAAAAAATTACATACACACATTAATAGACAAATAAATATATATATTTCCTTATTGTCTGTTTGTTTATTATGCGTTAACTTTTTTATAGATATTACTTTTAATGTACATTATATATTAGGATATCGTGCTTACTGCGTAGGTGTTGGTGTTTAGTAACAGTATGTTGATAGTTGCCTCATATTGTTGTTGTTGTTGTTGTTGTTATTACCTTCGCCAACGAATTTGGAGGAGGTTATGTTTTGTCTCCATTTGTCTTTTTGTCTGTCCGTTTGTCTGTAAGCAAAATATCTAAAGAAATTGCTTGTAGTTATCTATCTGTATATCCGTATACCTATCAACCCATCTAGTTATTTATCTATCCTTTTAGACTCCCATTTTCCTTTTTCTTCTTCTTGTATGTCGCCAAGGAAACAACCAGTAAATTGCTCTAACCTCATTCCTCAAACTTACGATCCATAAAAAACAACTTTACTTAAATCGCCATGGAAACTGTGTGTCCATTGGTCTCTCTCTCTCTCTCTCTCCCTCTCTTCATTTCCTTTTTGCTATCCTTTCTTTCCACTTTTCCTTAATTTCGAGTTTGCTGTCTCTGCTAGATACCTGACCACCTCATTTCGATCGTACAGTATGTGTGGCCAGAGTATTTATGTAAATCTCTCTCTGTCTCTCTCCTTTTTGTCCATTTTACTGTATATATTATCCTTTCTATATATCATGCAATATATCGAGCTCTATATTCGTTCATTCCTTATAATTTCCTTTCATCTACCCTTTTGACATCATTCCTCCCTCTTTTTCCTTCTTTCCTTCTTATTTCTCCTTCTTTTCTCCAACCTCCTCTAGATCATTATTGTCTTCACTTCTTTTATTTTCCTTCCTTTCTTTCTTCTTCCCTTCCTTCATTCTTTCCTTCTCTCCGTCCTTCCATCTTCCCGTCCTTCCTCCATCTTCCCTCCTTCTTCCTGTCCTTCCTTCCTTCTTCCCGTCTTTTCTTCCTTCTTCCCGTCCTTCCTTCCTTCTTCCCGTCCTTTCTTCCTTCTTCCTGTCCTTCCTTCCTTCTACCCGTCCTTTCTTCCTTCTTCCTGTCCTTCCTTCCATCTACCCGTCCTTCCTTCCTTCTTCCCGTCCTTCCTTTCTTCTTCCCGTCTTTCCTTTCTTCTTCCCGTCCTTCCTTCCTTCTTCCCTGCCTTCCTTCCTTCTTCCCGTCCTTCCTTCCTTCCTTCCTTCTTCCAGTCCTTCCTTCCTTCTTCCCGTCCTTCCTTTCGTCTTCCCGTCCTTCCTTCCTTCTTCCCGTCCTTCCTTCCTTCTTCCCGTCCTTCCTTCCTTTTTCCCTTCCTTCCTTCCCTCCTTCTTCCTATCCTTCTTTCCTTCTTCCCGTCCTTCCTTCCTTCTTCCCTTCCTTCCTTCCCTCCTTCTTCCTGTCCTTATTTCCTTCTTCCCGTCCTTCCTTCCTTCTTCCCGTCCTTCCTTCCTTCTTCCTTTCCCTTCCTTCATTCTTCCCGTCTTTCCTTCTTCCGGTCCTTCCTTTCTTCTTCCCTTCCCTTCCTTCCTTCTTCCCTTCCCTTCCTTCCGTCTTCCCGTCCTTCCTTCTTCCCGTTCCTTCCTTCTTCCCGTCTTTCCTTCCCTCCTTCTTCCTTCTTCTCTTCCTTCCTTCCTTCTCCCCGTCCTTCCTTCCTTCTTCCCTTCCTTCCTTCCTTCTCCCCGTCCTTTCTTCTGCTCGTCGTTCTTTCCTTCTTCCCTTCCTTCCTTCCTTCATCCCGTCATTCCTTCTTTCTTCCCATCCTTCTTTCCTTCTTGTCCTTCCTTTCTTCTTCCCTTTTTTCCTTCTTCTCGTCCTTCCAATTCTTCCTTCCTTCTTTCTCGCTCTCCTTCCATCCTTCCTTCCTTCAATCCTCCCTCCAATTCTCCCTTCTTTCCTTTCGTTTTCGCCCTCTTTCCTTTCTTTCCTTCCATTCTTCCTTCCTTGCTTTCTGTTCTTTCCCAATGCTTCCTTCCCCCCTTCCTCTCAAACAGCAGAGCATAAGCCTAGTCTGCTGTGTTGAGAGAGAGAGAGAGAGGGGGGAGAGAGTGAGTGGGTGTGAGAGAGAGTGAGAGGAGGGTTGGAAGGGTCCGTTTGAGTGTGAGAGGCAGGGGAGAAAGCTGCTGACTAACTCTAACTAACTCTCTCTCTCTCTCTCTCTCTCTCTCTGTTATTCAATATTCCAATATATCTAAAGGTAGGTAAAGTTAGTCTAAGTTTTGTAAAGGTTTGGCTAGATTATGGTTAGTTTAGGTTAGGTTAAGTTATGTTAGAATGGATAAGGTAATAATCAGGTTATGCTAATTAAGGGGACTCCCTTCTCCCACATGCTTAGTCCCATTTGTTCTGAGATTGTAAGATGTTAGCACCATTAGTTTGACTATTTTAAGACCTTTCGTCGCATTTCTGTCAATTTTATGACCTTTTATACCATCTAGGTGTCGCGTTTTTCCTGGCGAGCGAAAGCGAGCCTGTATATTAGGAGAAACCGACCTTTGACCTTCCACCGAAAAATGTATACATTAATCTCGAAGGGGGGGGGGGGGTATATTTTAAAGCTTGATGGAGGTCTAGGGAGCATGTTAAACAAACAAACAAAAATAATACAAACAAAAAACTCGCCTTAGGATTTGTTATGTTGGGGCATGTGTGAACGAATCGAGTCTAAATGGCAATGCAGTGATTACGGGTGAAGAGATTTGTGAACGAAAAGACCGGAAACTCTTAATGCCATGTCTCACAAGTTGTCTTCTTATGATCAAAGTTCCCCAGCTCTCTCTATGGGTAAGCCTAAAGGGATGTCACACCAGCTATTTTTCCGGAAATTTTCTAAGAGCAAGTTTTTTCTCGCCTTTTTTTTTGTTTATCGGGAACTGGACGGAAAATCGACTTAGGACTAATAATAGTATTATTCTGAAGTTACCAGAAAAAAAATTGCGCTAAAATATTCCCGGAAAAAAGGCTTGCGTGACACTAGCTTAAGGGGAGTTTCTTAGTTTGTTCCCAAGACCTCCATCGAGCTTACAAAAATTACCCCCGAGACCCCCCTTCGAGATAAATTTGTACATTTTCTGTGAGAAACATATCCCGGGGGTTCCTCCTAAATTGCAGGTTTGGTATTGCTCGCCAGTCAAACAATCTATAGCCAGAAAACAGAAACAAAAATGCGTAATCGGATCTTGAAAGGGTTATTCTTTTTCGTCGATCTTATTCTAGCAACTTTTCGAGACTCCAAAATATTATCTCTGAAATCGGTAACTATTATTAATGCTCTAGAATATTATTAATTCATATTATGTAACACATTGAGGAATATGACGCGTTTTGACAGTATATTCTGGCTAGCATTAGACGATTTTATGCAATTTAGGAAGGATATCAAGGAATCAAAGGGGTTAATACTATCGCCACTAACTCTTGAACGTCCACAGGATCTTCGTAAGATGAATGAAATCGTCTAATAATAGCCAGAATAAACTGTCAAAACACTCAAAACACGTCATGATCCTTAGAGGGTTACTTAATCCATTGTCAGACCAAAATTGCTAAATATAATTGCCAGGCAGTGCTCGTGTGAAGGCCTCTTAGCGCTATGCGTCACAAAAGTTGTCTACTTATGCCTTAAGTTTCCCAGAGCTGTGTATGTGTAGGCCTAAATCTTGTGTACACATAGATCCATAAGTACACATTGATCCATAAATACACATAGATCCATAAGTACACATAGCCCCATAAGTATACATAGATCCATAAATAGTCATAATTTCATAAGTACACATAGAACCATAAGTACACATAGACCCATAAGTATACATAGATCCATAAATAGTCATAGATTTCATAAATACACATAGAACCATAAGTACATATAGACCCATAAGTACAGTACGCATAGATCCATAAATACACATAGATCCCATAAGTACACATATAACCATAAGTACATATAGAACCATAAGTACACATAGACCCATAAGTACATATAGACCCATAAGTACAGTACGCATAGATCCATAAATACAAATAGATCCATAAGTACAGTACGCATAGATCCATAAGTACACATAGATCACATAAGTACACATAGAACCATAAGTACAGTACGCATAGATCCATAAATACACATAGATCACTAAGTACACATAGAACCATAAGTACACATAGATCCCATAAGTACACATAGAACCATAAGTACACATAGACCCATAAGTACAATACGTATAGATCCATAAATACACATAGATCACATAAGTACACATAGATCCATAAGTACAGTACGCATAGATCCATAAATACACATACACCCATAAGTACAGTACGCATAGATCCATAAATACACATAGATCCATAAATACAATATGCATAGATCCATAAATACACATAGATCCATAAGTACAGTATGCATAGATCCATAAATACACATAGATCACATAAATACACATAGATCCATAAGTACACATAGACCCATAAGTACAGTACGCATAGATCCATAAATACACATAGACCCATACAGTACGCATAGATCCATAAATACACATAGATCCATAAGCACATATCGAACCATAAGTACACATAGACCCATAAGTACAGTACGCATAGATCCATAAATACACATAGATCCATAAGCACATATCGAACCATAAGTACACATAGAACCATAAGTACAGTACACATAGATCCATAAGTACACATAGATCCCATACGTACACATATAACCATAAGTACAGTACACATAGATCCATAAGTACACATAGGGTGGAATGAAGACAATTGTAGAAAGGAGGAAAGCACCTTTTAGTTACCGCTATCGGAAACCGTATTCAAACCTCACCTTTTAAGTATGATTATTATGAATGAAGATGATTGGTTGGCAGTGGGGTGTAGTGCAGTGGGGTCCTTGAAATTGATTGATTAAGAAACCTTATGTGCAAAAAAAACAAAAAAAACACACATACACAGAATCACAAATCACACACACACACACATGCAAACACACAAATCACACAAAACACAAATCACACACACGCACGCAAATAACAAACCACACATACACACACAAATCACAAGCCAGACACACACACACACACACACACACACACACACACACACACACACACACACTCACACTCACACACCAAAGGTCACATGTGGCCTCGTAGCTTAGGTGATTTTAAATATGATATCGTACCAAGGTTAGGAAGCCTTGTAGATATTTCAGTCTGAAGGCTTTGTACTAAAACATAATATATCACTTAATGTTATTAGCACACATTCCCACCCACCACCCACCCACCCACACATAGCATAACAAAGACCCCACACACCCACGCATTACATAGCAAAGACCCACACACACACAAGCCACACCAACCTACTCACGCAAAAATCACAAACCATACCCATCTTTAAACACAAAATACAAAATAACTCCCACCCACACCATCCATCCACACAACACACACATCACAGACATATATACAGTATACACACAAAACACACACCCACACAAAACACAATCCACGCAAATATATACACACTAGTCGCACACGAAACATAAACTACACAACAAACAAAACAATAATATTAATAAAAACAAAATATACATATACTGTATATACAGTATATATATATATATATATATATATATATATATATATATATATATATATATATATACACACGAGCAGCCCTAGTAACTCAGTCGATTGAACAGAGAGAGAGAGAGAGAGAGAGAGAGAGAGAGAGAGAGAGAGAGAGAGAGAGAGAGAGAGAGAGAGAGAGAGAGACTTACTACCATTCACTTACCACCCCACAATGTAGATTCCGGCAAAACAATTATATATTTCGGAACTCATTATACATTGCTTCATAATGGGCCCGGATTTTTTTGTTTAACTCATTGACCATTATGACGCATTCTGGCTATCATTAGATGCTTTTATGAACTTAGGAAGGATCTGTGGGAATTAAAAGGGTACAGACTATCTCAATTATCCATCTGACTTCCACATACCCTTCCTAATCTGAATAAAAAATCGTCTAATAATAGCAAGAATAAATTGTCAAAACGCGTCCTCATTCTCAAGGCATTAAAGTGTGCCAATCGTGGAAACCTAGAAGTTGGTATTGCTTTTCTATTTGTACTTAGTTAAATAGCAGTTGTGTGGGTGTTATGATAACTTTGAAGAACATATTGGCATCATCAGTTTAGTTGTGGTTGAGCCAGAGTCACACGAGCGCTTTTTCTGGTAATATTTTGGAGCAATTCACGTCTGGACGGTTCAAAATTAAAGTTTGATCAGTTTTAAGCTACTTAACCTAATATTTCAGTCTAGTTTTCGATAACAACATGCACAGCCCCATAAATATTGCGAGATCAAATTTGCTCATAATTCATATTTATTTTCACCAACCCACCAATTAATTAAAAAATAAACCTAACTAATGAAATTAATAAAAGTAATGAATAGATGTGGAACTCCAAGGAATTATCAGAAAAACCGTTCGTGTGATATCGCCATTATGCTAGTTGAATTGTGTTTGTTGTGGTCCGTAGGGGATCATAGAGCACAACTGGGTGGTAGTGCAGCCGTATAGGAGGTACAGTCGGCCTAATAAATGATGTCTCAGCACTAAGTATATTTTGATCAATAATTGGTATCAGCAACATCTACAAATTCATTTATTCGTTTCGAGGGAGATATACAAACATGTTCCTACACATATCCACCCTATTCAACACCTGACATACATTAATACAGCACAGCGCAAGCCAAACGTAATGACAGCTGAGATATGACTTATTAGCGCGACCGTACACTCTAGCACATGAATCGCGACCTTCAGTTTTCGAATCTATCCCGAACTAAATCGAATCTTTGCATTATTCTTTACCTATTATTTACGTTTCGGTGGTTCGTTTGTGCTGTTCGAAGGTTCATAATTATTGAGTCGGGATTTGTGTGTTAGAGTGTATATGGTCACTGAATGAACGATTGTGTTGAAGGGTATATCTTTGTTATCCTAGTTATGGTAGATAAATGGTAGTTTGTTGTGGTAGTTGTAGTAGAATGGTAGTGGTTGTGGTAGTTGTTATAGAATGGTAGTTGTTGTAAGATGGTAGTTGTGGTAGAATGGTAGTTGTTGTACGATGGTAGTTGTGGTAGAATGGTAGTGGTTGTAGAATGGTAGTTATTGTAGAATGGTAGTTGTTGTGGAATGGTAGTTGTTGTAGAATGGTAGATGTTGTAGAATGGTAGTTGTGGTAGATTGGTAGTTGTTGTAGATTGGTAGTTGTTGTAGAATGGTAGTTGTGGTAGAATGGTAGTTGTTGTAGAATGGTAGTTGTTGTGGAATGGTAGTTGTGGTAGAATGGTAGTTGTTATAGAATGGTAGTTGTTGTAGAATGGTAGTTGTGGTGGTAGAATGGTAGTTGTGGTGGTATAATGGTAGTTGTGGTAGAATGGTAGTTGTGTGGTATAATAGTTGTTGTGGAATGGTAGTTGTGGTAGAATGGTAGTTGTTGTAGAATGGTAGTTGTGGTGATATAATGGTAGTTGTTGTAGAATGGTAGTTGTGGTGATATAATGGTAGTTGTTGTAGAATGGTAGTTGTGGTGATATAATGGTAGTTGTTGTAGAATGGTAGTTGTTGTAGAATGGTAATTGTGGTAGAATGGTAGTTGTTATAGAATGGTAGTTGTGGTAGAATGGTAGCTGTGGTAGAATGGTAGTTGTGGTTGAATGGTTGTTGTTGTAGAATGGTTGTTGTGGTAGAATCGTAGCTGTGGTGGAATGGTAGTTGTGGTAGAATGGTAGTTGTGGTAGAATGGTAGCTGTGGTAGAATGTTTGTTGTTGTAGAATGGTTGTTGTTGTAGAATGGTAGTTGGTGTGGTAGTTGTGGTAGAATGGTAGATGTGGTAGAAGGGTAGTGGTTGTAGAATGTTAGTTGTTGTGATAAAATGGTAGTTGTGGTAGAATGGTAGTTGTTGTGGTAGTTATGGTAGTTGTTGTGGTAGAATGGTAGTGGTTGTAGAATGTTAGTTGTTGTGATAAAATGGTAGTTGTGGTAGAATGGTAGTTATGGTAGAATGGTAGTTGTTGTGGTAGTTATGGTAGAAGACAAGTGGGCGGTTTGTTTGGGTTCTCTTGCACTCTAAACGTGAGAGAAGCTTTTGTTTTTGTTGTTGTTGCAGAGTTTGGTGGTGGTTGGCAACTACGTCCCTCCCTCTCCCTCTCCCTCCCTCCCTCTGCTATCTCTCTCTCCCTCTCCCCCCTCCCTCCCTCCTTCTATTTCTCCCTCCCTCTCCCCCCTCCCTCCCTTTTCACTTATCTCCCTCTCTCCCTCTTCTATGTCCCCCCTGACCCGTTCGACTCTCTGACCCCTCTCTCTCTCTCTCTCTCTCTCTCTCTCTCTCTCTCTCAAAGTACCTATTATCGTTATTCGTCCAAGTTAAACTACATACCAGAGATTTGGACGTAAAGCGGCAATACATTATTTGTGCATACATGAAAAGAAAAAAAGACAATTACCCCATTCTAATATACTGTATATATATATAAAATATATATATATATATATATATATATATATATATATATATATATATACTGTATATATATATACAGTATATATATATAATTAGCACAGCACTACTAAATGTCTCCATGCAGATGTTCAGGCTGTTATGTCTGGCGCCACACTTGTGAATAGGGAGGCACACCAACCTTTAAGGGGAGGTCTTTGGTTGTTCTGGGCCCCCTTCTCCCTCATCTTTTGCCCCATATGTTTGGAGACTTTAAGATGTTCGCCGCATTAGTATTTTTGTCAGTTTACTAAAAACCTGTGGGAGTTAAAAAGGGTGTATTCTGATAGCCTGTACACCGCTGACTTCAAAAGGCCCACTCAGAACTGCATTAAATCGTCTAATGATAACAAAATTAAACAGTAAAAAAGGAGTTCGGTCATCGAAAGGGTAAAATATCGATGTATATTATCCAAAGCGTTCTTAATTATAGCACGAAATTCGCAAGTGGTCAATTAGTCAAGCAAGGTTACACATTTGTCTGGCAGACTAGTTCTGATTAGTCAAGTGCTTCAAATAATTAATGACTAACTGTATTATTATTGGACTAATTCATGGGGAGTTCTTCTATATTAATATGTTTATTCATTACATATATATTTTTATAATTATTCCCAAGTCCAGGTAAATGTTTACATTTTTTCGGTAGAAAAATGTTTCGGCTGAAGGCCGATTCCTCCTAAATTGCAGGTTCACTATCGCCCCCAGGAAAAAAATCGACACCTAAATGGCACGACATTTCTTAAAATAAAAAAAATAAAAAAAATGGGGCGAAAGTTCTTAAAATCGCCAAACGTATGGAGTGAACGTCATGTAATCGAAAAAGTAATGGGGATAAACATGAGGGAGAAAGGGGTTCAGAAAAAAACCCTTAATGTTTTGGATTTGTTCAAGTTTCTGATCTAGCGCACCCCAAACTGTTTAAATAAAAACCCTTTAGAATTGGAAGGGGCTTAATTCCTCTTTTTCATTCTGGCGATTAGTAGACGATTTTCTCCAGCTTAGGAAGGATGTTTAGAAGTCAGGTGGTTCACGAAGATGCCAAGAGGGACTTTCCAAACATAGGTAAAATCGTCTAAGGTTAACAAAGTGCATAAGACGTCCTCATATTCTGAAAGGGTTAAGAGGAGGCTTTGTTTATCTGGACCCCCTGACCTCTTGTTTAGCCCCGATAGTTTTTGAGATTTTAAAAAGTTCACCACAATAGTTTGGCGATTTTAAGACCTTTCGCCCAATTTCTTTGCCAATAGTAAGAACATTAAGGTGTCGATTTTGTCCTGGCAAGGGAACGCGAGCCTGTAATTCAGGAGGAACTGGCATTTTCTACCGACAAATGTACACATTTATCTCGAAGTGGGGTCTTGGGGTATTTTTTTATTAAAGTTTGATAGAGGTCTAGGGAGCAAACTAGATGTTCTTGTTTTTAAACTTAATCAAGGTAGAAAGAACTATATACAGAATCTTAGAGGCACTGCTGTATTAACTTTATCTTTTCTGTGCATGGACACTACAAGGACCTCAACTTTCACAATTAATTATCCGAGTTCTTCGAAAGGTTGTCTCCTAATTGAACACTCTTCTAACACCATGGGAAGGGCAAATAAACACACCACACACACACACACACACACACACACACACACACACACACATAAATGCAAATACAAACGCGCGCAGAAACACATGCTTACATATACGAAAAATTGCAGGAATTCTCTCTCTCTCTCTCTCTCTCTCTCTCTCTCTCTCTCTCTCTCTCTCTCTCTCTCTCAACTTTAAAAAAAACACAAGGTCAGTTTAGTTCACCTTCCCTCCCTCTCTCTCGAGTTCGTCTCTTCTTTTCACTCCTAAATTGACCACTTGTTAGTTTCATGCTGTAAAGAAGTTGGAGCCATAAACGTTGATAATAAACAGAAATGCAATGATAATAATGCAAGTGTCTGATGAATAGAAAGTATGTTAAATTTGATTGCATGTGTTATATATGCACTGCGACCGTATTTTAGCTGGTAAATCTGCTAAATATCGTTGTCTACGGCTCCAACTTCCATATAGCCTGAAACTCGCAAGTGGTAAATTTAAGAGAGAGAGAGAGAGAGAGAGAGAGAGAGAGAGAGAGAGAGAGGTGAAAACGTGTTAGAGATATACTAAAACAATAACTATACTGTATATACAATTGGGAAATAAAAAGAAAAAAAGGTAATACATTTACGAATGTTGCCTTACTTATTATGAATATAAAAATAAATATAAAAAATAATAAATTGTTAAGTTTAGTTTTTCTGAAGAATTACCTTGAACGGTAAAAAAGCTACTCCCCTACTTTTTTTCTCTCTCTCTCTCTCTCTCTCTCTCTCTCTCTGACCTCGCCAATAATACACGTAGATCTTCATTACATTATGGAGAGAGAGAGAGAGAGAGAGAGAGAGAGAGAGAGAGAGAGAGAGAGAGAGAGAGAGAGAGAGAGAGAGAGAGAGAGATCCTGCAAATATGTGTGTATGGATATGTTTTTGCATGTGTATGCATTTGCAGTTTTCCTCTAAATGTGTGTGTGTGTGTGTGTGTGTGTGTGTGTGTGTGTGTGTGTGTGTGTGCCTATTGTTTGTGTGTATAAAAGCTTACTTTTCTCCCCTTACGGATATATTTTCACTTAACTTAAGGGACCCCTTTCTCCCGCATGTCTAGCCCCAATAGTTATGAGATTTTAAGAGGTTCGCCCCACTAGTTTGGCGATTTCACGGCCTCTTGCCTAATTTCTTTGTCAATGTTAAGACCTTTCGTGTCATGTAGGTGTCGAGTCTCCTGGGAATCGATAACGAGCTTTTATGTTAGGAGGAACCGGCCATCGGCTGGAACATGTGTCTACTGAAAAATATATACATTTATCTCGAAGGGGTCTTAATTCGGGGTATTATTTTTTATTTTTGTTTTTAAGCTTGAAGGAGAGCTAGGGAACACACACAAAACAATAAATGAATAAATTAATATAAAATATATGAGAACAAATAAATAAATATCATATCAGGTAGAAGAGGGTCCAGAAAATCCCCTCTTAACTTGTCTGGGATACACATATTGAACAAAACAAAACAAAATGACTAATTGAAAGTACGAGCTATACATCCATACATACTTGGACACACACACGCATGTATACATAAACACACACCTACATGACTATGAATACACCCACCTCCCTTCCCCACATAATTTAAAATGTAAAATTAGGTATACACACACACACACACACACACACACACACACACACACACACATACACACACACACACACACACACACACACACACACAACACACACACATATACACACACACACACACACATACACACACACACACACACATAAACACACACCCGCAAACACACACACGCAAACGCACAACAAACACACACACACACACACACACCCGTAAACGCACAACACACACACACACACACACACACACACACACACACACACACACACACACACACATACATCGAAGACACTTACATCACTCACTTAACACTGTCCTTAGAGCTATGATTACGTGTACGGTGCTAAGGTATGGCGGAGTTGGGAGAGAGAGAGATAAAGATATATACATAGGAAAGAGGAAAAATACACACCCAGATAAGTTGAAAAATGGTTAGATGCGCGCGCACACACACCCACACACACATATATACACATACACACACACACACACACATATACAGTAGATACATAGATAGATAGATAGATAGATAGATATATATATATATATGGATAGATGTATAAATATAAACATATAAAGAAATAGATAGAGATACAGTATGCTAGTGTGAGAGAGATAGATACTTTAGGAAGTTAAGGGGGGTCACCTGCTTTTTTTTATTTCTCTCCTTTTCTCTCTTTCTCTGGCTTGTATCCATTCGGCCCCATTCAGCCAACTATTTTAAGACGTTTATCCCCATCGAGGTGTCGATTTCTTCCTGGCGAGCGATAGCGAGACAGCATTATATGAAGAAATCCGGCTTCGCCGGGGACATTTTTCTATCGAAAAATGTACAAATTTAGCCTGCTGCCAAAAACATTTAATACATATGCTGGCTCGCTACCGCTCACCAGTAAAAATTTTACCCCTGGATGGAGATACATGTCTTAAAACAGTAGGCTGAATGGGGCCAAATGGATACAAGCCAGAGAAAGAGAGAAAAGGACAGAAATAACAAAAAGCAGGTCACCCCCCTTAACTGTCTTGATAGCGTAATGCATAGTGCGCGGAATTTCGATGTGAGTATCCTGGGTTTGAGTCCTTGGAGTGCCACATGTATTTGTTGATTTCATTAATTGAGTTTAGATGTGAAGTTCCTGGTTGGTGTAAAAAACATAATAATACAGACAAACAGATTATATAGATGGATATATTATAGATAGATTATATAGATGGATATATAGATGGATATATAGATAGATTATATAGATGGATATATAGATGGATATATAGATGGATATATAGATGGATATATAGATAGATATATAGATGGATATATAGATAGATTATATAGATGGATATATAGATGGATATATAGATGGATATATAGATGGATATATAGATGGATATATAGATAGATATATAGATGGATATATAGATAGATTATATAGATGGATATATAGATGGATATATAGATGGATATATAGATAGATTATATAGATGGATATATAGATAGATTATATAGATGGATATATAGATGGATATATAGATAGATTATATAGATGGATATATAGATGGATATATATATAGATATATAGATATATAGATGGATATATAGATGGATATATAGATGGATTATATAGATGGATATATAGATGGATATATAGATGTATATATAGATAGATTATATAGATGGATACATAGATAGATTATATAGATGGATATATAGATGGATATATAGATGGATATATAGATAGATATATAGATGGATATATAGATGGACATATAGATGGATATATAGATGGATATATAGATAGATGGATATATAGATGGATATATAGATGGATATATAGATGGATATATAGATGGATATATAGATAGATATATAAATGGATATATAGATGGATATATAGATGGATATATAGATAGATTATATAGATGGATATATAGATGGATATATAGATGGATATATCGATGGATATATAGATGGATATATAGATGGATATATAGATAGATTATACAGATGGATATATAGATGGATATATAGATGGATATATAGATGGATATATATAGATTATATAGATGGATATATAGATAGATTTTATAGATGGATATATAGATGGATATATAGATGGATATATAGATAGATTATATAGATGGATATATAGATGGATTATATAGATAGATATATAGATGGATATATGGATGGATATATAGATAGATTATATAGATGGATATAGATGGATATATAGATGGATATATAGATGGATATATAGATGGATTATATAGATGGATATATAGAAGGATATATATAGATTATATAGATGGATATATAGATGGATATATAGATGGATATATAGATAGATTATATAGATGGATATAGATGGATATATATACCGGTATATATATTATATAGATGGATATATAGATGGATATATAGATGGATATATAGATAGATTATATAGATGGATATATAGATGGATATATAGATGGATATATAGATAGATTATATAGATGGATATATAGATAGATTATATAGATGGATATATAGATGGATATATAGATATATATATAGATGGATATATAGATGGACATATAGATGGATATATAGATGGATATATAGATAGATTATATAGATGGATATATAGATGGATATATAGATGGATATATAGATGGATATATAGATGGATATATAGATAGATATATAAATGGATATATAGATGGATATATAGATGGATATATAGATGGATATATAGATAGATTATATAGATGGATATATAGATGGATATATAGATGGATATATCGATGGATATATAGATGGATATATAGATGGATATATAGATAGATTATACAGATGGATATATAGATGGATATATAGATGGATATATAGATGGATATATATAGATTATAGATGGATAATAGATAGATTTTATAGATGATATATAGATGGATTATATAGATGGATATATAGATAGATATAGATGGAATATATAGATGGATTATATAGATAGTATATAGATGGATATAGATGGATATATAGATAGATTATATAGATGGATATATAGATGGATATATAGATGGATATATAGATGATTATATAGATGGATTATATAGATGGATATATAGAAGGATATATAGATGGATATATAGATGGATATATAGATGGATATATAGATGGATATATAGATAGATTATATAGATGGATATATAGATGGATATATAGATGGATATATAGATAGATTATATAGATGGATATATAGATGGATATATATATATATATATTATATAGATGGATATATAGATGGATATATAGATGGATATATAGATAGATTATATAGATGGATATATGGATGGATATATAGATAGATTATATAGATGGATATATAGATAGATTATATAGATGGATATATAGATGGATATATAGATGGATTATATAGATGGATATAAATGATATATGGATGGATAGATAGATGGATTTATAGATATATTAGATTGACGGATGGATAGATAGATGGATTTATTGATGGATATATAGATGGATATATAGATGGATATATAGATAGATTATATAGATGGATATATAGATGGATATATAGATGGATGTATAGATGGATATATAGATGGATATATAGATAGATTATATAGATGGATATATAGATAGATTATATATATATATCCATATATAGATGGATATATAGATGGATTATATAGATGGATATATAGATGGATATATAGATGGATATATAGATGGATATATAGACGGATATAATTATAGATGGATATATAGATAGATTATATAGATGGATATATAGATGGATTATATAGATGGATATATGGATGGATATATTGATAGATTATATAGATGGATATATAGATGGATATATAGATAGATTATATAGATGGATATATAGATAGACTATATAGATGGATATATAGATGGATGTATAGATGGATACATAGATGGATTATATAGATGGATATATAGATGGATATATAGATGGATACACTCGCCACCTGGATAGGGATAAATTGCTTAAAACGTAGGCTGAATGGGGCCGAATAGATACAGCCCAGAGAGAAGAAAGAAACAAAAACAGGTCACCCCCTTTAACTGGTCCACTATAATATATTATATGGGTACTATAAATAGGCAGGTCAGAGCTATATTATTCACTGTGTGTGTGTGTGTGTGTGTGTGTGTGTGTGTGTGTGTGTGTGTGTGTGTGTGTGTGTGTGTGTGTGTGTGTGTGTGTGTGTGTGTAACCTTACATGGCAGTGTGTGTATACGTGACTGCCTGCACGTGTAGGTATTCTAGCTTGTGTGGGTATACTTATGACTGTTTTTATTATCTGTGTGCATGTGTTTGTGTGTTTGAGTCTGAGTGTATATATGTTTTGCCTTTTTGGTTATGTGTGTGTGTGTGTGTGTGTGTTTGTGTTTGTGTGTGTGTGTGTGTGTGTGTGTGTGTGTGTGTGTGTGTGTTTTGTGTGTTTTGTGTGTGTGTGTGTGTGTGTGTGTGTGTGTGTGTTCATCCCCTGTGTATATATACAGTATATGTGCTTGCATGTTTGAGTCTGAGTGTATATATATTCTACCTCTGTGGTTACGTGTGTGTGTGCGCGTGTGTTTATATGTGTGTGTACGTGTGACCTTAGATGGCAGCGTGCATATGACTGTCTGCACGTGTAGGTATTCTTGTGTGTGTGTGTGTGTGTGTGTGTGTGTGTGTGTGTGTGTGTGTGTGTGTGTGTGTGTGTGTGTGTGTGTCATATGTGTATGTGTATGTGTGTCCCTTTTATTGCTTTAGTTTTGGTCATTATTAATTCCAAGGTCTATTACACTAATTATATTCCTTGTAACTCATTGTCCCGTACCCAAATAAGTATAATTATTTTGTCTTCTCTCACTCACTCACTCTCTCTCTCGTATTCTTCCACTTTTCTTTATTAGGGGTTCTGTTTTCACTACTAGAATTAAGCCTGTTATATAATTATGCAAATCTCTCACTCTCTCTCATACATAGTGTACAATATTATAACAACATTACCCACATGCACTCTTTCTCTCTCTCTCTATCTCTCCCCCCCCCCCCTTCATGACCTTACTCCTCCATGCTGACGTCACGAGCCGAGCCTGAAGCGGGCAGACAGAATATTCAATGAGAAAAATATGAGTTAAAGTGGGATATTTTCTGGGGGTTAGGGAGATGGAAAATATAAAATCTGTATTGTAGTGGAGTGTAGCTGATAAGATAAGCATATTAATGTATATGAAAATGAATATAATGAAAACTATAGCAACGATAACAAAAACCACAGTAAAATAATAACATCAACAGTAACACAAAAATAAGAACAACAGCAACACTAAGAACTACAAGAACAACAAAATATAAATAATGATAATAATATTAATAATATATCTACTGTATATATCTATCTATCTATCTATTGCCGGACGCCGTGATCCCCGAAAAGGGTGGCCACAACCGAAGGGCCCCCATGCACCTCTGTCTCCAGTCAGTTGACGTCCCCTCCTCCCATCCAGCACCACCTTCACTCATATACTTCTTCACTCCATCCTTTCACCTCTCTCTCGGTTTACTTCTCCCTCTCTGTTTTTCCACCTCGCTCTCGTACACCCTCTTAGTCATTCTCTCGCTTCCTATACATTCCATATGGACGAACCATCTCAAGGTGTTCCTTTTCGCACTTTCCAGCACATCTACCTCCATACCACCCCTCCTTCTTACTTCCTCATTCGTCTGTCTATCGCTCCATGTAACTCCACACACGCTTCTCAAGTAACTCATTTCCACCCCTCTCACTTTTGGTCTGAGTCTCTCCACCAACGTCCATGCTTCGCTTCCATATGTCAATGTCGGGATTACCACACTGTCATGCAAGGACTTCTTTACTTCCATGCTGACCACCCTATTTCTTGTTACTGCTTTCAGCGTTCCTACAACCCTCTTCCCCTATTGCATCCTCTCCTGCACTTCTTCCTCCATACTCCCATCTTTACTCAGCACACTGCCCAGATACTTAAATGAGCTGACATCCTCCATAGCCTGACTGCTCAACCTCACCTCACACTCTGTGGCTGCACCCCTTTCAAAGACCATAACCTTGCTCTTCCCCGCATTTACCTTCAGATTCCGTTTTTCACACACTGTTCCTAACATATTTACCATACAATGCAACTCCCATTCACCATCGCTCATCAGAACTGTATCATCGGCAAACAACATTACAGGTAGCTGCCACTATATTCCCTCCCTTATCAGCGGTACTCCAACATCCACGGCTTTCCTTGTATTTCTTTCATGACTCCATCCATATAAACATTAAACAACCACGGGGACATCACACACCCCTGTTTCAACCCAACATCCAGATCTAAGAACTCGCTCTGCTCATTTTCCACACATACTGACGATTTTGCACTCTCATACATGCTCTTCACTGCTTTCAGCAACTTGCCATCTACTCTGTATATTCTATGTACTTTCCACATAGCCTACCTTCTCTACCCACTCTGTCATAGGCCTTCTCCAAGTCCATACTGGCAACATACAGCTTTTGATGCTTCTCCAGATATTTCTCCACAACACATTTCTAGGCAAAAATCTGATCTACACATCCTCTTTCCTTCCTAAACCCGCCCTGCTCGTCACCTATCCATTTCTCCGTTCTCGCTCCCACTCTCTCAATCACTACCCTACTGTACACCTTCCCTACTACGCTTAGAAGACATATTCCCCAGTGGTTACCACACACTCCTCTTTCCCCTTTGCCCTTATACAGGGGGACTATTATGCCTGTCTTCCAGTCATCAGGTGCACTCCCCTTCTCCCATGCTAGTTTGCACATTTTCCATACCATTCGATCACTATCTCATCACCATACCTCAGCATTTCCCCACACACTCCATCTATTCCTGATGCTTTTCCCATCTTCCCCATACCCATGAGTAGATGATAAAAAATAACCCATTCAGAATTATGACAGTTTATTTTGGGTACCATTAGACGATTTTTAATAGCTTAGGATGGATCTGTGAGAATGAAAACGGTAAAGCTTATCTCGATTAACCCTCTTGACTTCCATATCTCCTTTCTAATCTGAATAAAATCGTCTAATAATAGCCAGATAACAAAATCAAAATGTGGTATCAGATCTTGAAAAGGTTAAACTGAAATAAACAAATGGGTGAAAGTTGGGTAAATAATAAATCTTTGTATATGAAACGGGAGAACAAATGAATTACGAAGGATTAAGTGCGAAATTCATAGACGAAATTAGAGAGAGAGAGAGAGAGAGAGAGAGAGAGAGAGAGAGAGAGAGAGAGAGAGAGAGAGAGAGAGAGAGAGGACCAAAACACACTGATGAGCAGCTCTTTGGTTACCACATATCCGGGGTTCACTGAATACACACACATACATATATACATCATTACATACATACATACATACATACATACGTACATACATACATACACACACACACATACACAAATGCACACATACACAAATGCACACACACATGCAGTCAAAGGAGCAAACCCCCCCCCCCCCCCCACACACACATATACATACACACACACACACTTGCGCAAGCATACCTACCTACCATCTGTCGACTGTGCCTACCATAAGCAAGCACACACAAAGGTATGTAGAGCCGCCCACACACACACACACACATTCTCTCTCTCTCTCTCTCTCGCAGGCACGCAGCTCCCCCCCCCCTCTCTCTCTCTCGCAGGCACGCAGCTCCCCCCGCCCCCTCTCTCTCTCTCTCTCTCTCTATAACCCCATTATTTTTCAGATTTTAAGACGTTCGGTTCATTAGTTTGGCGATTTAAAGACTTTTCGCCTCATTACTTTGTCAATATTGAGACTTCTCGTGCAATTTATGTGTAGATTTGTTTTTCCTGGCGAGCGATAGCGAGCCTATAATATACTAGGAACCGGCCTTTGGCCCGGGACATTCTTCTATCAACAAATGTACAAATATATCTTGAAGGGGGGGTCCTGGTGTTGTAATGTTAAGCTTGATGGGGGTCTAGGGAGGAAACTAGGGAAATAATATATATACTGTATATATACTGAATATCTACTGTATATCTACTGTATATATACTGAATATCTACTGTATATCTACTGTATATATACTGTATATATACTGTATATATGAAAAAAATCGACCAAAAAGTGAACCATCCTCCTTTAAATCCGGGATCAAACTAATAAACTAGCCTGGACACCTGTAGAGCAGTTATTATTATGGGGTGGGGGGGGGGGGTATTAACGTGGGCTAAACGGTCCATAAATTAGCTTAGTTTAAGGGGGAACGGTACACTTGTTGGTCAATTTGTTAATGCATTAATCATTTTTCTAGTTTCCCCCCCTAGACCTCCATCAAACCTGGAAAAAACAAAACATACATTAGACCCCGCTTATAGATTCATTTTTATATTTTTTGGTAGATAAATGTCCCGGCCTTCCAAAATTACAGGCTCACTATTGTTCACCAGGAAATAAAATCGACACCCAAATAGCACGAAAGGGCTTAATATTGACAAGGAAATGGGGCGGAAGGTCTTAAAATCGACAAACTAATGGGGCAAACATTTTGTAATCTGAAAACTAATGGGGTTAAGCATGAGGAAGAAGGGAGACCGGAAAAACTGCCCATCTCCCCTTAACCCTATTTCTATCACTCTCGCTCTATTTTCCTAGTCTCTTTCCTATTAAGCTTTCTCTCTTAATTTGCCATTTTCACTTTTACTAATTTTCTCGCACTTTCTGTCTGATTATAAATTCTCTTTCTCTGTTTATTTGCTTGTTTTCTCCCCCCCCCGCCCCCCCCCCACCCCCCCCACCCCCCCCCCCCCCCCTCCCCCCCCCCCACCCCCCCCACCCCCCCCCCCTTTCCTCTCGCTTTCTCTTTCTCTCTCTCTCTCTCTCTCTCTCTCTCTCTCTCTCTCTCTCTCTCTCTCTCTCTCTCTCTCTCTCTCTCCTACGTATCTTATCATTTCAAAATGGGTGTTTTTATCCTAATTAACCTTTCAAAACCATAATGGTAATCACTTCAATCATTACCTCCTTCAGCACGACGACATCTTTTTACGTTGGATTCTGAGTAAAATTTGACGTTTTTATGCAGTTGAAGAAGGACCTATGATATCCAAAGGGTCTATTGAGCTCGTATTAATCCCTTTGAAACCTAGAGATAGATAATAAACTACAGAAAATTGTCTGATGGTAACCGGAATAAGATGACCATTACGTCATCATGTTGAAGGGGTTAAAATTGTCTGATGGTAACCGGAATAAGATAACCATTACGTCATCATGTTGAAGGGGTTAAAATTGTCTGATGGTAACCGGAATAAGATGACCATTACGTCATCATGTTGAAGGGGTTAAAATTGTCTGATGGTAACCGGAATAAGATGACCATTACGTCATCATGTTGAAGGGGTTAAACAATTGTTCTGATGCCAGTAACCGAATTAAGAATAATGATGACCATTACGTCATCCTTGCTTTGAAGGGGTTAAAATTGTCTGATGGTAACCGGAATAAGATGACCATTACGTCATCATGTTGAAGGGGTTAAAATTGTCTGATGGTAACCGGAATAAGATGACCATTACGTCATCATGTTGAAGGGGTTAAAATTGTCTGATGGTAACCGGAATAAGATGAACATTACGTCATCATGCTGAAGGGGTTAACATAGTATATACACAAACACGGGATAGGTACTAGAATATTCTAGAGTTAACCCTCTCACGATAGGAGGACGCGTTTCATCCTTTTATTCTGGCTATTAGTAGACGATTTTATTCACTTTAGAAAAGAATTATGAGATTCAGAGGGTTAATTGAGACAAAATGTGTCCATGTATTTCCTAGAGGGCGTTCCAACCTCGAGTAAAAACGTATAATGTTAGCCAAAATTAATTGAGACTGAAAGAGTTAATCCGTGCAATTTTCATAACAGTAACACCACTAATTATAAAATGAATACATCATTTGGGGTCATAATGGTTTAAAAGATTATATATATATATATTATTATACGTTTGAATAATTATCAATGTATGGAGCAGATAAAAATACCTATTTACGAAAACTATGATTGCAATACTTTTAGAAGTTTTATCTATTTACCATGAAACATCCTGGTTGGGTTCTATACTTGGGTTAAGCTGTTATTTTTTCCAGCAATATTTATTTTCAGGCAATTGTGGTCTGGCATCTTCTCAATTAAAGTTATAGATTATTTCAGTCTCATGCATTCGTATAAATTCAGTCTAGTTCTCGATTTCAATGCGAAAATACCAAAATGTTGTACGAACCAAACTTGCTCATTGAAAATTGACGAAGAAAGAGGTCGCGTGACATCGCATTTGATGCAATAAATCATATATTTTTTAATGCAAAATTAATTTCATAAGTTACTTCATCCTGGTTTACCTAGAAAATGCCGATATTTTGATATGCTGTATTATGAAATATCCTGGTAATGTTATGATATATGATTCACCCTTCAGTCTCTTCAATAAACTCTCTCTCTCTCTCTCTCTCTCTCGCTCTCTCTCTCTCTCTCCTCTCTATATATATATATCTATTATAGATATTATAGATATATATATCTATAAGTATATATATATATTGTGATTTAGCAAAGAATAACCCCTGCAACTCCAGCAGGTCTATACTTTGTAGTGTTGACTTCTTATTATATGTATATATATGTAATGTTTATTATTTATTAGTATATGGTATTATTATTATTATTATTTATTATTATTATTATTTTTTGTTTATTTCTTATCATTATTATTTAGCCAACCCTGTCATTAATTAATATATTTAAATTAATATTATTTGTTTATATTTAAATTAATGTGAGTGATTGAAAAGTGTTTTCTACATATAAATAATGACACAATTCACCCTTTAAGTAACGTATGGCATAGTTTGGTATTCTATGTATGCTTGTACGAGAGGATTCTCTACAACTTAGGAAGACCCTCTAGCAATCAAAGGGGTAAACTCGATCCCAATAAACAGTTTGACTCCTGTAAATCCTTCTTAAAGTTAATAAAATCGTCTAATAATAGCCAAAACAAAAATATAGTAATTAAATGCTCATGGTATATTGAGACGGTTAGCCCTTTGAGGATTATGACGCATGTTGACAACTTATTCTGGATATCATTGGACGTTTTTATACAGCTTAGGGAGGATCTGTGGGAATTAAAAGGGTAACACTCACTCAATTAACCAACTGACTTCCTAATACCCTTCTCAATCTAAATAAAAACGTTTAATAATACCCATAACATAGATATACTAAAAGGGTTAACATCAGATCAATGTCCATGTGTTCTCCATCTTTCTTTCCTTTTCCGTCAGTAAATGCTTCTAAAATTAACCTACTTCTTCGAGAATATATCTTAAGTTTCTGAATAATTCCAAAGTTTATTCGTAATCAATTAGCGTTTCATAGAACTTCGGAAATATATGTGCATGGTTTTGTTTTCGACACAATGTTAGATAATTGTATTTTTATTATTTTGTGCTCAATATTTGATATAATTTTTGCTTAATGTTCGATACAATTTTTTCTTGATGTTCGATATACATTTTTTCTCAATGATCGATACCATTTTTGCCTCTATATAATCTTATTCGATATCAATATTTCTTAATGTTCGATACCATTTACCTTAATGTTCGAAATATTTGTTTTCTCAGTGATCGTTACAATTTTTTTATCTATCTATCTATCTATATGCTCAGGCCCAATCCCCACTTTTCCTATTTTCTATTTTTATTTTCTATCTAATTCTATTTTAGTATTTGATTTGATTTTTTTTTTTGCGAAGATGGCTAGCCACTCAAAGACAGAGCAAGAACCAGCGGAATGAGAAAACACAAAACACAACTTAAAAACCAACGAACAAACACAGACAAAACACACCATTCACACACATGTAGGTCACCCAAGAAGCACATGAAAGACCAAGAGTGACCACGGGTAACCCAAGGTCGCTCAAGCACTCCCCCGGCCCCCGACCACCCGGACAGGTTCCGATCTCGGCAGGCAGACATGTAGCGGAGCCGAAGCCACAAGCCCGCCCACCTCCAAATAATTTGATTTGTTCGCACTGTTCGATACCATTTTATCTCTCACTCCCCCCCCCCCCCTTCTCTCTCTCTCTCTATATATATATATATATATATATATATATATACTGTATATATAATTATACAAAATCAATATTCTTAAACTATTATGGTCTAAATGATCTCCCAGGCACTTCCGGTCACCTATACATTCACAAATACCTGTTTGGCGCGGATTCTAATTAATGATCCCTAATTGTGCATATCCTAGCTCCCCCCCCCCCCCCCCCCCCCCCCCCCCCCCCAATAGTATTTTCAACGTTTTCCCCGCTTCCTATATTGTAATACACTTGTCCACTTTCGTTCCGTCCTGTTAAGGGGCTAGTGGCTGTTTTTTGTGTTTTTTTTTTTTTTTGCCTATTAATGATAATGAAGTATTCCCTTATTCTCCATTGTCAAGATAAATATTCGTTATACTTTTTGTTTTTTATTATTTTGTTTTAGTGCGCGATAGGTAGCGCCAACGAACTGGACCATTTTCTTGACCCCTTAACTTCTCATAGCTCAAAAGGGCCTAGAGCAAACTGGCTGTAAATACCCACATCTATTTCCTGGTGGGCTCTTCCCTAATGATAGAAATGTCAGCTCGATTGACTTCATAAATTTTGAGTTATTAGAAGTTAAGGGGTCAAGATAATTGTCAAGTTCGTTGGTGCTACCTATGGTCCTCTACCAAGCTGAAATTGCTCTCAAAATCTTCTTTCGGCCGCAAGTGGCCTGTTCCTCCTAAATTACAGGCTCGCTGACGTTCGCCAGGAAAAAAATCGACATCTAAAGGGCACGATAGGTCATAACATCGCGAAACTAATGTGCGTACGCAGAAAATGGCGAAAAGGCAGCTTGCGAACGTCATAAACCTCAAATTTAATGGGGCTAAGCAGACAAGGTGTTGTGAAGCGGAAAAGGGGGCTGGGGGACCCAGCGCTCAGAAGAAAACCTCCCCTTCATTCCACACTTTATGTTTACCTCTGTTCCTAAATGATGATAATGAAGTGTACCCTTATGCTCCATGGCCAAGGTTAAGGGGGGTGGGTGTAGTTATTTGCTCATTTGTGTATTTTTTTTATTATTATATTAGTTTCCTCCCTAGGCCTCCATCAAGCTTAAAAAAAAAAAAAAAAAAACATAAAAAAAAAACTACCCAAGACCCTTCTTCAAGGTAAATGTTTACATTTTATGATAGAAAAATGTCCTGGCCGAAGGCCAATTTATCTTAAATTATAGTCTCGCTATCGCTCGCCGTGAAAGAAATTCGACACCTAAATGACACGAAGTCACAATATTGACAAAGAAATGGAGCGAAAGGTCTAAAAATAGTCAACCTAATGGGCGTCTTAAAAACTGAAAATTAATGGTGCTAAACATGAGGAAGAAGGGGGACAAACAAAAAAACGGCCCACCCCCCTTAAGAACATAAGAACATAAGAACATAAGAAAATGGGAGTCTGCAGAAAGCCGATTGGCCTAAGCAAGGCAGATGCCTGTCCCACACAACCCCAATTACAAAGCCCAATTATAGGCTCAACACTCTAATAACCTGAGGTTCATCTTACCAAAAGGGTTAGAGATTAACGCAGCATTACGGGGTCTGCAGAGCGCCGATTGGCCCAACCCGGCTGATCCCCCTTCACACCGAACCCTTCTCGTCCATATGCTTATCCAATTTTATCTTAAAGCTCCCTACCGTTTTTGATCCCACTATAGCACTTGGTAGTCCATTCCACCCATCTACTACTCTGTTACCAAACCAATATTTGCCTATATCTTTTCTGAAACGAAATTTATCTAATTTGAAACCATTGGTACGAGTTCTTTCGCTATTACTGAGCTTTAGTACATTTGTCATGTCCCCTTTGTTAATCCCACTAACCCACTTGAACACCTCTATCATATCCCCTCTAACTCTGCGTCTCTCTAACGAATGTAAACTTAATTTCTTCAACCTTTCTTCATACGGAAGTATTATTTTAAGAGTATTATTTATCTAGCCTGGTACTTTCTGAATTAAACATTAATTTTGTATGAATAATGTCCCTCGACAGATAGCAGCGGACGTATCGGAGCCACAGTATCGAACACAAACATTTACTGAAGTTAAGTCTATTATACAGGCTGTTTGAAAACGACACCATCAACATTTCAGGGCGTAATGTAAAGGGAACAAGAAATAAAACACTTATAAATAACCAATGTCCTATTATGTACGGTCGAGGTTAATAAGTGTTGTCAGATATATCATAAAGTTTCGGACACTGACTAATACTCTGAGGGATAAGCACTTTTCCCAGTAACTATAAAGATACCAATAGCACTTTTTGAGCGAAACCCACTGGAATCTATGACAACACTTAATACCCCCCGATTGTACTATTAATGAGATATATACATTAATATTTATGTAGCAGAAACAGGGGTGTAAGGATAGCATAGGAATACAATAGTAAAATTTCATGAATTACAATATGAAAATATTATATTGCATCGCTATAAAACCTAAATGGACCATCATTCCCAACTTTGTTAGCCCACAACAAATACAAAACATCATAGAGTACCTCCTTGTAACTACTTGTAAGAATGTCTGTTCGAGGGTGGAGGAGGATAAAGCACCCTGTTTTTGTGTTGACACTGGTTTGATGTGTGTGTGTGTGTGTGTGTGTGTGTGTGTGTGTGTGTGTGTGTGTGTGTGAATCTGTAATCGGACAATTGCCGCCTACTTTCATCCATGGTATGGGCTTGGATTTTTTTTTTTTTTTTGCATATCTCTATCTCATTATTGGTACATAATAAGACATTGGTTATTTAGATGTTTTTACTTCTTGTTCCTTCTATATCACGCCTTGTAAATTTTATGGTGTCATTTTCAAATACCCTGTATAATTATTTTCACCTCCATTATCATGCGAATTTGAAGTTTATGGCTCACAATCTTCAATGCTCATAGTTATGAAAAATAAATAATTAATGCACGTACCTCAGAATAATATAATACCTTTAATTGGATTTCAATTTCCGCGATACAATTCGCCACTAAAGCTGGAGTGACAAAATCACTTTAAGGGCGGACTGCATCAAATAAAATACACATCTCTCAAAATAATATGAAAAGTAGTAACGCTTTCTAGGATCAGATAATTCGCCGGCTTAAGGCGGTATCACACGAGAGCTTTTATAGTCAACATTCTATGATCAAAATTTTTCTGGCAACATTTCTGGAATATTTTCCCCTGGTATCGGAAACTAGACTGTCAATAGATGAATTTAGGTGATCAAAATATTCTAAATGTTAACCTCATAAGCTGCCAGACCAGTGTTGAGGATAATTGTTGAGGGAAATAGCGCTCGTGTGATACCGGCTTTAGGACAGTCTAGTCGCCGATACCACTGCGGAAAAGTACTTAAAAAGTAACCCTTTTAGTATACAATGACGTGTTTCTTCCATATCATCTGTTTATCTTTGGACGAATGTATTCAGCTTTAAAATAGGGAGATTGTAGACAGCAATCTAGCAGGACAATATCCAGGGGTTTGTGTCTCACCTACACAGAGAGTAATCCAGCTAGTTTTCACATACACCTCCTCCTATTCATTTAACTACACTTAACAAGCACACCACATGTCTTTCCAATGAAATAAAAACAAAATAAATAAATTTGGTTCTCTGTTACTCTTTCAACTTGGGGGGGGGGGTACTAGTTACAGACAGCTTTGCCCTTTGTCTTCTTGAAAACAAAAATAAACTTTACGAACTTGGAGAGTTGATTGATAAGGTTTTTACTCCTCGATTCGTAGAGCTCCTTCCTAAACTACAAAAACCGTCTAACGATAGCCAGAATATAGCAGTATGCTGTGGTACACTGTAAATGAATATGGGTTTGAAGAAGTTATGAAAATGGTACTTTAATATTAAAGCATACATAGCAACTTACCCTTTTTATAGAAATATTGGTAGTAATAAACCCATCTAATAATGAGGATCAAAATACATATCACTATCAATATACCCAACTGATGGAGTTAACAAAGAAACGTTTCCTATAAAAGATGCCGCAAAATGTGTTGGTGTGAATCAACCAGTAGAGGACTGGTATATTATGCTAAAATATTGGCATGTACGGTACAATTATTACCGTGCCGTATTAGCATTTTAACATTTATCATGTAATTAATAGAGTTGCAATTTACCGAAAAATACGTACCACACATTTTCATTACCTCACAAATCTCCTCCATATAGTGAATAATTATGTACTGTATGTTTAGTACAGTATGTATGTATGTATGCATATATCCTGCTCTTGTTTCTCTCTCTCTCTCTCTCTCTCTCTCTCTCTCTCTCTCTCTCTCTCTCTCTCTCTCTCCACACAGTATTTCTCTAAATAGTTGTAAGTTAGTTAATCTCCCAGTCAGGCACCACAATAACACTAAGTCTCCCTCGCCACCCACTGTGCTACCCAACCCATTATTTGTGTCTTTGTCGGATCTGATGCCAGGCTTAACAGGGCTGGTGTCACTCTACTTGTTCTTGTTGTTGTTGTTGTTGCTGCTGTTCCGCAGGCTGTCTGGCCGAACAGCCCCAAGGTCCCGAGCAAGGTCAAGGCCATAAACGAGCGCCCCCACAAAACCCTCCCTGCTTACCACTAATAAAGCCCAGGTGACCGAAGCTACTCCAAGGCGGGGAGCTAAGGAGGGTGCGGAAACGCCCGGGACACCAAAGCCCCACCCAAGGCCCTGTGCCCCTCGGCAATTATGAAGGGAACGTTGAGAGGCAAAGGAAAAATGTGACGCTTTGGCTTCCAATCTATCAACCTCTAGGTTGGCAGAAGGGAGGTCAATCCACGGAAGAGATGCCGTCACTTGAGATCTAGAAAATATATAAGTAAAAGGAACAGTCAGAGTAAGCTATGGGTATGGCAGAGATCGCTCAACTCTCACTCTGATAGACCAGCCCATCGATATCAGTCGAAAGTGTTGAGAGAGAGAGAGAGAGAGAGAGAATAAATGAGAGTGAGTGACCATAATATTCAAGTCGCCACTATAAATGTCGCCACTGAATTATAGTCGCCAATGCATTAAAGTATCTATCATATACGTTATCTATTGCATTAAAGTATCTACTGTATCATAATCGTCACTGAACAAACAGTATAGTCGTCACAGGCGACACTGAATTAAAATCACCACCGCATTATAATGTGTAATAATCACCGAGGATATGTCTTCTAAGCGTAGTACGGATAATGTACAGTAGGGTAGTGATCGAGAGAGTGAGAGCGAGAACGAAGAAATGGATAGGTGACGAGCAGGGCGGGTTTAGGAAGGGAAGAGGATGTGTAGACCAGATGTTTGCCTTGAAATTTGTTATGGAGAAATATCTGGAGAAGGGACAAAAGTTATATGCTGCCTTTATGGACTTGGCTATGACAAAGTTGAAAGAGAAGGTCTGTGGCTAGTACTGAGAATATATGGAGTAGATGGCAAGTTGCTGAAAGCAATAAAGAGCACGTATGAGGGTGCAAAGGCGTCAGTATGTGTGGAGAATGAACAGAGCAAGTTCTTTAATTTGAATGTTGGGTTAAAGCAAGGGTGTGTTATGTCCCATTGTTGTCCAATTTATATATATATATGGATAGAGTCATGAAGGAAATACAAGGAAAAACAGCAAATGTTGGTGTACCGCTGATAAGGGAAGGACACGAGTGGAAGTTGCCTGTACTGCTGTTTGCTGATGATACAGTTCTGATGAGCGATACTGAATGGGAGTTGCAGGGTCTGGTAAATATGTTTGGAACAGTGTGTGCAAAACGGAATCTGAAGGTAAATGCGGGGAAGAGTAAGGTTATGTTTTTTGAAAGGGGTGCAGTCACAGAGTGAGGTGAGGTTGAACGGTCAGGCTATGGAGAATGTCAGCTCATTTAATTATTTGGGCAATGTGTTGAGTAAAGACTCAATGTACTCAATGTATGAGTATGAATGAAAAAGTGCGGAGAGGGTGCAACAGGGGAAGAGGGTTGTAGGAACACTGAAAGCAGTAACAAGAAATAGGGTGGTCAGCATGGAAGTAAAGAAGTCCTTGTATGATAGTGTGGTAATCCTGACATTGACATACAGGAGTGAAGCATGGACGTTGTTGGATAGACACAAACCAAGAGTGAGAGAGGTGGAAATGAGCTACTTGAGAAGTGCGTGCGGAGTTACATGGAGGGATAGACAGACGAATGAGGAAATACGAGAGGATGTGCTGTGAATGTAGATGTGCTGGAAAGTGTGAAAAGGGATACCTTGAGATGGTTCGGCCATGTGGAACGTATGGGAAGCGAGAGAATGACTAAGAGAGTATATGAGAGTGAGGTGGAAGGACAGAGAGGGAGAGGTAAACCGAGAGAGAGGTGGAAGGATGGAGCTCAGAAGTATATGCGTGAAAGCGGTGCTCGATGGGAGGAGAGGCGTCAACTGACTGGGGACGGCGTCCGGCAATAGATAGATGGATAGATTAAAGTAATTATTCCAATAAAGACCCCACTCCATTAAATTCACCACTGCATTAAAGTCACGTCTATTAAAATCACCACCGAATTAAAGTCACCACTGCATTAAAGTCACCACTGCATTAAAGTCACCACTGCATTAAAGTCACCACTGCATTAAAGTCACCACTGCATTAAAGTCACCACTGCATTAAAGTCACCACTGCATTAAAGTAACTTTTCATTAAGATCGCCAATTCATTTAAATTGCCGTTTCGTTGCATTCGCCACTGCAATACATTCGGCACTGCACATACGTCACCACTGTATTAATGTCGACATGTATAACAGTTTATCTTTCTCCCTGCCTCCCTCTCTAAATTTATCTATCTATGTATCTAACTCACGTACACACAGGTACACACACACAAACTGACGCACACGGGCCCAATTTATATGGTACTTAATTTACATTGCATTATGCGCCTTGTAACACGTTTAGTGAGGAGGGGCGCTAAAGAGAGAGAGAGAGAGAGAGAGAGAGAGAGAGAGAGAGAGAGAGAGAGAGAGAGAGAGAGAGAGAGAGAGAGAGAGAGAGAGAGAGAGAAGAGAGATAGAGAGAGAGAGAAGAGAGAGAGAGAGAGAGAGAGAGATGATAGAGAGAGAGAGAGAGAGAGAGAGAGAGAGAGAGAGAGAGAGAGAGAGAGCGAGAGAGAGAGAGAGAGAGAGAGAGAGAGAGAGAGAGAGAGTTAGAGATTGTTTGAAACACGTAACCCGCTTATTACTCGTACCCTTTGTATTACCCGCGAGGACACAATGGATACAGCGGAGATAAATACACACACACACACGCACGAATATTAATGCCAAACACAATAAATAAAGCTGCTTGAATATAGAGATAGACATTAAGGCAGATAGACAGGCAAATAGATAGATAGATAGATAGATAGATAGATAGATAGATAGATAGATAGATAGATAGATAGATATAAGCTGCATGAATATAGAGATAAACAGACAATCAAAGAAACTTTTGTTTATAGATGGACAGACAGAAAGAGAAACAGTCAAAGAGATGAATAAATACATAGGAAGATTAAACAGACAACCAGAGAAAGAATTTAAGGGGGTCACCTTCTTTTGTTATCTGCTTTTCTCTCTTTCTTTGGCTTGCATCCATTCGGCCCCATTCAACCTACTGTTTTAACACGTTTATCACCACCCAGGTGTCGATTTCTTCCTGGCGAGCGATAGCGAGCCAGCATTGTATGGAGAAATCCGGCTTCGTCTGAGACATTTTTTATCGAAAAATGTACAAATTTAGCCTGCTGTCAAAAACATTTAAGTAAATATGCTACCTGGATGGGGATAAATGTCTTAAAATATTAGGCTGAATGAGGCCGAATCGATACAACCCAGAAAAAGAGGGAGAGAGAAAAAACAAACGAGGTGGGCCCCCTTGGACAGATAGAAAGAGAAACCGTCAAAGAGATTACTAAATAGATAAGAAGATTACCCCCGGACAGAAACAGACAGGCAGACAGACGTACGGATCATACCAGCTCAACACCACAACACCACTGTTTTTACTCTTACACATTTCCCTTCCTAATTTCGGGATTGTAGTTCATATATATTTTTGTTGTATCTTATTAGCATTGTTATTTTTATCATTAGCAATATTATTATTATTTTGTTTGTATGATTGTTATTTGTATTATTATTATTATTATTATTATTATTATTATTATTATTATTATCATTACTATTATTATTATTATTATTATTATTATCATTATCATTATTATTATTAATATGTTGGTTATTCATCGTTTATCCATATTATGCAAATGAACAATATATAGGAAGGAACGGAATATAGGAATATACGAACAGAAACAAGGCTTATATATATTTATGAGCCATAACTATATATATAAGATAACATAGTTTAAAGGAAGAACATGCAAATATACAACAATACAAAATGTCTGCACTAAGTTTGTTAGCAAAACAAATAAACGAATAAAGAAGACTATGCAAAACTGTGCACGCCATTTATCAAGTCAATGTTTATCTTTTCGTCTTTCACCTAATTATCACATCAACAGTGTAAATAAAGAAAGTGGATGAATAAACATTGCCCGATTCTTACACCAAGCTAATATTCAATCATATAATTTTATATTATCTACCTCCTGATAATTATATTTAACTCTTTCAGCGTTTCTTCTTAAACTGAATATAACTGTCTAATGATAAATAACTACTAATATCAATTATAATTTGATAAGAATAATGCAAACAACAATTAACGCATTAATAAATTCACACTACGTATGAATGTAAAGTACTTTATGCAAGCAAATAAATCATAATAAGTTTAAGCTGTGTCAGAATAATAACGTAAGTTAATTTGGAAATACACAAGTGAATAAATGTATGTGTATATAAATACAATAACTAACTAACTAACTAAATACATACATAAATTAATAAATAATTATATATATATATATATATATATATATATATATATATATATATATATATATATATATATATATATATATATATATATATATAAACACACACTGAAAATAGTAGCATAACAACAAACAGGTATAAATCTGAACAACATATAGGCTGACAGCAACAGCACAATAACTTCGTACTCAACTTCATTTTTCCTTGTTGCAGACGGTTCACATTTGTTTCACCTACATGCCTTTTCACTGTAATACTTCGCCCTCAGTGACCTCTCCCACAATTACTTCACCCACAGTCACTTCATCAATAGTCACTTCATCCATAGTCACTTCACTCAATTACTTCATCCATTCACTTCACCCAGTCATTTCACGTTTCCACCACCACTCCCTACCACCATATTACTGCTAACATCACTATCGTCTCTTGTTTGTAGTTAAAGGTATTTTTCCATGTCCCCATCTTCCTTCCTCAGTTATTACGATGATTTTGAAGTGAAACGTGTCATAAATTATGATCACCAATACTATGATGCAGTGACGTAGTAGTTGCATGTGTGTTCATTATGTACAAATAAATAAATTAAGGGATTCAGGTTTTCATCAGATGAATAGACTACATTACACATCACCACAAGAATATCAACCTACCGCCTTCACTACGTAACCATTATCCCCACTACCATACATTATCACCACTATACTAGCACTGTCACCACTATCACTGCCACACTATCATTTCACCTCCTATTACTACCAAGCCACCCATCCTACTACTAAACTACCATACTCATCACTACCATACCATCACCATCACTACCACACACTCAGTATTACTTAACTACCATATCCATCACCACCATACCATCACCATCACTACCACACATCCAGTATTACCTAACTGCCATACTACCATATTCATCACTACCATACCATCACTACCACACACTCAGTATAACTTAACTACCATAGCCATCACCACCATACCATCAGCATCACTACCACACCCTCAGTATTACATAACTACCATATCCATCACTACCATACCATCACCATCACTACCACACATTCAGTATTACCGAACTACCATCACCATTACTACCACACTCAGTATTACATAACTACCATATCCATCACTACCACACATTCAGTATTACTTAACTACCATCACCATTACTACCACACACTCAGTATTACATAACTACCATATCCATCACTACCACACATTCAGTATTACTTAACTACCATCACCATTACTACCACACACTCAGTATTACATAACTACCATATCCATCACTACCACACATTCAGTATTACTTAACTACCATCACCATTACTACCACACACTCAGTATTACATAACTACCATATCCATCACTACCACACATTCAGTATTACCTAACTACCATCACCATTACTACCACACACTCAGTATTACATAACTACCATATCCATCACTACCACACATTCAGTATTACCTAACTACCATCACCATTACTACCACACACTCAGTATTACATAACTACCATATCCATCACTACCACACATTCAGTATTACTTAACTACCATCACCATTACTACCACACACTCAGTATTACATAACTACCATATCCATCACTACCACACATTCAGTATTACTTAACTACCATCACCATTACTACCACACACTCAGTATTACATAACTACCATATCCATCACTACCATACCATCACTACCACACATTCAGTATTACCTAACTACCATCACCATTACTACCACACACTCAGTATTACATAACTACCATATCCATCACTACCACACATTCAGTATTACTTAACTACCATCCCCATTACTACCACCCACTCAGTATTACATAACTACCAATCCATCACTACCATACCCATCACTACCACACATTCAGTATTACCTAACTACATCACCATTACTACCACACACTCAGTATTACATAACTACCATATCCATCACTACCACACATTCAGTATTACTTAACTACCATCACCATTACTGCCACACACTCAGTATTACATAACTACCATACCATCACTACCACACATTCAGTATTACTTAACTACCATCACCATTACTGCCACACACTCAGTATTACATAACTACCATATCCATCACTACCACACATTCTGTATTACTTAACTACCATCACCATTACTACCACACACTCAGTATTACATAACTACCATATCCATCACTACCACACATTCAGTATTACTTAACTACCATCACCATTACTACCACACACTCAGTATTACATAACTACCATATCCATCACTACCACACATTCAGTATTACTTAACTACCATCACCATTACTACCACACACTCAGTATTACATAACTACCATATCCATCACTACCACACATTCAGTATTACTTAACTACCATCACCATTACTACCACACACTCAGTATTACATAACTACCATATCCATCACTACCATACCATCACCATCACTACCACACATTCATTATTACCTAACTACCATCACGATTACTACCACACACTCAGTATTACATAACTACCATATCCATCAATACCATACCATCACCACCACTACCACACATTCAGTATTACTTAACTACCATATCCATCACTACCATACCAGCACCATCACTACCACACACTCAGTATTACCTAACTACCATATTCATCACTACCATACCAGCACCATCACTACCACCTCCCCGTGGCGTAACGGATAGCGCGTCTGGTTCACAACCAGAAGGTCCCGAGTTCGAGACCCAGGCGGGAAAGAGACATTTGGGCAAGTCTCTTAACGGTGTAGCCTCTGTTCACCTAGCAGTATAAATAGGAACCTGGTGTAAGTGGACGAAGTTGTGACGTCCCATCTGGGGTTGGTGATCGATTACAAGGTGAGATGGGTATCGTACTGGTCAACCTAAACTATTGGTCAACCTAAGCCTTCGGGTGAGACTGGTACCGTAGTGAGAATGGTACCGTACAGATTAACCCTAAGCCTTCGTTTCCAAATGTCACCAATTGGCTAAAATACAGACTACACACACATCCACAGCCATTCCAACGATACATAAACACTTAACATGCATTTCACGCAATACATTCCCAGTTAAGGAGGCGCGATAATAATGAGCTTAGCTCGCATTGCGTGGATTCCCCTTGACGAACAAGTGAGTGAATACACTCAGTATTACTGAACTACCATAATACCACATCCATCACTACCATACGAGCACCATTACTACCACACACACACACACACACACACACACACACACTCAGTATTCAGGAGGACCCGAGTGCTTTTAGTGAAGCTGGTTTGTGAGTGCTGCTGCCTAAGTGTGCCTCAAAACATGTCTACCTTCTTAATTATTACTACTGCCTCTCTCTGCCAAGCATGAGCCGCCCATTTACTATTTCATATACGCTATGTCTGGCTATTTTACTTTCACTTAGTTTTCTCTGTCCTCTCTCTTCGACCTTTATATTTTCCCTTTTCATGTTTTACCGTTATTACCTCCGCCAACGAGGCTGGACGGAAGTTATGTTTTCGCCTCCGTTTGTTTGTCTGTCCATGTCTGTGTCTGTAAACAAGATATCTCACAAAGTCACTCACCGATTTTCACGAAATTTGGTGGGCAGATAGAATATGCTTCAAGGAAAAGTGATTCAATTTAGAAGGCGATCCAGATCATATCCTGGAACCCAGATCCAGAAGGCGGATGTAGGCTATGCGTCTATCGAATGCCCCTCTAGTCAAACTTTTAAGGGGGGATGGTTAACTTTTTTGGCGATTTTTGCATGTATTCATTATTTTTCTAGTTTCCTCCCTAGACCTCCATCAAATTTAAAAACAATATCCATTAGATCCCCCTTCTAGATTAATTTGTACATTTTTCGATAGAAAAATCTTCCAACATTACAGGCTCTATCGTTCGCCAGGGAAAATATCGACACCTAAATATCACGAAAGGTCTAAATATTGACGACGAAATGGAGCGAAAGGTCTTAAAATCGACTAACTAATGGGGCAAACATCTAACATCTGAAAACTAATGGGGCTAAACATGAGGGAGAAAGTGGTCCAGAAAACCGGCCCATCCCCCCTTAACCCTCTCAGACATATGACGCGATTTTGAGCCTATTTGGAATACTTTAAAGCCTTTGTTACCATCAGGGGTATTTAAAAACCTTTAGTTTAGTTACTTCAACCTCTGCAGTTGTCTTTGAGTTAGCTGTGGGCAGAAAACTAATTTTGGAGAGGTAATTATAAGCGTGAGAGAACTCTATTTCTTATTGCTAATCTGGCAACCTCTGCGTCATACGTGCGTGAAAGGGTTAAAAGACAACAAGCAACAACAGATTTACTGATCCCTACTGCTTGTTTCTAAACTACCTATACTATTATGTATTAAACTATTATGTATATTATGTATGATAGTTAAGATGGCTTAGAAAGGACAGGATTAATTTTTTCTACGGAGAATGGAAGAACTGATATGGTAAGCGATAAAAACATAAGAAAATAGAACTGTTTTACTATAGCTATTCTAACAAACGAGGTAAAGAGGGCATGTCCTGCTGTTCATCTGTAAACGTAGTCAGTAGGGGCTTAAGGGGAGACTGACCGTGTGTTTGGTCTATTAATTAATGTAGTCATATATTTTTAGTTTCCTCCCTAGACCTCCATCAAGCTTAGAAAAACACCCTCTACACCCCTTCAAGATAAATTTGTAAATTTTTCGGTAGAGAAATGTCCCGGCCGAAGGCCGGTTCCTCTTAAAATTGCAGGTTCGCTATCGCTCGCCAGGAAATAATCGACACCTAAATGGCACGAAACGTCTTAAAATTGACAACGAAATGGGGCGAAATGTGTTAAAATCGCCAAACTAATGGGCCGAACGTCTTATAATCTCAAAACTAGTGGGGCTAAATATTAGGGAGATGGGGGTCCAGAAAAACGGTCTTCCTCCCCTTAAGGGCGAGATCATTGTCTAAACGATTTTTGAAGGTTTAGTGAGGAACTACATGAAAGAAGGCGGTGCTGGTTGGGGGGAGGGGCGTCGATTGACTGGGGACAGAGGTGCATGGGGGCGGTTCGTTCGTGGCCACCCCTTCGGGGATCACGGCGTCAGGCAATAGATAGATAGATAGATAGAACAATGCTGCAGTTTATAATTTTGCTAGGCAGGCCATTCAATATGTTTACTACAAGGTTGAAAAACAAATGCTTTGTTTAGTGGGAGTGAAAGAGCTTACGGATGATTTTTGAGCCATTCCCTCGTGTGAATTGTGAATAATCGAAGGTGAAATATTTGTCGTACTGAAGTATTAGTCACACTGTTTCAGAGTTCTTCATTTCTATGAATTTTAGATATAACTTTGTAAAATATTTCATATCCATTTCGGTTTAACATTTTCTGCATTTTGTATAATTATTAGATATATTTATTGTTCAATAAAACATTTAAGTTGCTAATCCTAGTTCAGATATTGTATAATTATTATCATATATTAGTTATGCTCTCTCTCTCTCTCTCTCTCTCTCTCTCTCTCTCTCTCTCTCTCTCTCTCGTATATTTTTAGTCTTTACATATTGCTGTCACCTATCTCATATCGTTCTACGAATATTATACTCATAATCTTGCGGAAGATTCTCTCTTTATTTCTCAACTCTTCCATATTATCTTTCTTCCTTCCTTGCACATCTCCTTCACTCATTCTACCTTTGCTTTACCTTCATTCTTCCTTCCTATTATCTTCCTCTCTCCTAGTTTCCTTCATATGTTTTCTATTCATTAATTTATTTTGTTTCGATCCAAGTTATTACCAGTTATAGTATCTTCTATCATACTTGTTGCCTTTTTCAATTATTTTGTTTTCATCTCAGTTATTCTATCAGTTCTTCTATACTTATCATTTGTTCCTATCATACTTCCTTCCTTCCTTCTTTTCTTATTTTAATATTGTCCGATGTTTCTTCACTTCCCTCGCATCTTTCTTTCGTAATGTCTTCCTTCCTTACTTCTATGCATTCAAACTTCTTCCCACTCTTTCTTTCCTTCCTTCCTTCTATCCATCCTTCCTCCTTTGCTTTATCTCCTATTTATTTTCCATTTTCTTCCTTCCTTCTTTCTTTCCACCCATGTTTTTGTACATTCTTCCTCCTGACTATTCCTCACTTTTCATCTTGTCTTCCCCACCTCCTCTCTTCGTTCCTTCCATTCCCTCGTTCTTTCGTTCCTTCTATTCATTGTTCTACATCTTCCTCCTCCTCCTGTTTATTCTTCTATCTATCTATCTATTACTTTCCCTGCCTTCCTTTTTTTTCCACCTTCCTTCCCTCCTTCCTTTTTCCCTTCTCTTATTGCCTACTTCTTTAAACCAATCCTTCTTTATCTTATCCTCTTCATGTTTCGGTCGGTCGGTCGGTCGGTCGGTCGGTTGATCCATCCATCCATCCATCCATCCATCTATCCATCCATCCTTCTTTCTTTGTTTCTTTATTTCTCTTTCTTGCTTTCTTCCTTCCTTCCAACCACCCATCTTTCCTACCTTCCATTCTTGTTTCCCTTCCTTCCCCCCTCCTACCATTCCGCGTTGGATCTCATCAATTATTCTGTTCCACTTCTTCCTCCGACATTTTTTACCCTTTCTAGCCTTTCTGTGGGGGGGGGGGGGAGGAGGAAGAGAAGGAGGAGAACGAGAAGAAGGAGAAAGAATTGGAAGAGAAGTAGAGGAGGAGGAGAGAATAGGAAGAGAAGAGGAGGAAGGCGAGGAGGAGAAGTAGAGGAGGAGGAGGAGGAGAGAAGGAAGAGAAGAAGGAGGAAGAGAAGTAAAGGAAGAGGAGGAGAGAAGGAAGTGAAGGAAGGGAAGAGGAGGAGAAAAAAGATAAAATGAGAGGAGAGGAGAGGACAGAAAACCAGAGAGGAGAGAAGAAATAATAAGAGAAAGAGGAACAAAATAAGGGAATACGGAAAAGTGGAAGAAAGAGAGGAGAGAAAAGAAGAGAAACATGGAGAGAATTTACATAAATATAAATAAATACAGTGACCAAACAGACCTTACGATCCAAATAAGGTGGGTAGGATTTAATTCTAGTAGAGCTATCAGAACATCTAATTAAGAAGAGTGGAAGAAGAGAAACGCATGGCAGAAGCTCTCTCTCCACCCTCCATATCCTCCGGCAAGTTGCCATACTGTGGACAAGATAAAAAATGAAGATCCTTGCAGATTTTGGATATCACATGAAGGAATTTATAGATATAACAAACAAATATAGGAGATGAGAGGAAGAGAAGAGGAATAATAATAATGAAATTAATACATATGCTGATTATAATAGTAATAATACAAATAATAATAATACAAATAATAGTAATAATAATAATGATAATAATGACAATAATAATCATAATAACAGTAATAACAACAACAACAATAATATAAATACTACTACTACTGCTACTACTACCTCTACTACTACTACTACTACTAATAATAATAATTATACTAATGATACTAATAATAATAATGATATAGATGAAAGAGACAGTAGGAGAGGACCAGTAATGAGGAGGAGGGGAGAGTTAGAAAAGGAAGGAATATATGAGAGATAGGACATATATGCATAGTACACACACATACACACACACATACACACACTCACATATCCAGACATACACAGATGCACCGACAAGGAGTTCAGAGAGAGAGAGAGAGAGAGAGAGAGAGAGAGAGAGAGAGAGAGAGAGAGAGAGAGAGAGAGAGAGAGATCCCCTTAAAGTACTAATCTAATTGGCCCTAACCTAACAGTATTGGTTGAATTGGCACTGGTTGAGGGCTACGGGTTGAAATGGTCTACCGATTGATTTGCCTGGTCGCCGTGTTCGAGCGTTACGTACTTGCTGACGTATATTATATTCTCGTGACCTTTAATATTTTAGGTTTCCGAATTAGGTATCTCTGTTTACCTGTGACGTGTTTCTCTCTCTCTCTCTCTCTCTCTCTCTCTCTCTCTCTCTCTCTCTCTCCGTCTGTATGTATATCGTATGCCTGTCCTGTCCATTATTCGCATTGCTAAGTCGTGTGCGTTTATATATATATATATATATATATATATATATATATATATATATATATATATATATATACTAGATAGATAGTAAGACAAGCAAGCAAGAGAATAAACTAAGAAGAAAAAACAGCAGGGCAAGAGAGGTGGAAAAGTTAGGAAAAGGGAGATTTGTGAGAGGAAGGGAGAGAAGGTGCTAGAGCGGGGAAAGTAGCTAAGTTTGGCAGCGAAGAGGGGGGAAGTAGGGAAGGAAAGAGAGCGAGAGAGAGGCCCAGTCTCTCTCTCTCTCTCGAACCAAGTCCTGACTACTAGAATTAACTACTGAATGTTACTAGAATCAACTCCTGACCATCTTGCTGGGATAGTAAGGTCTGTGTGGCTAGTGTATCTATGTATTTCTCTCTCTCTCTCTCTCTCTCTCTCTCTCTCTCTCTCTCTCTCTCTCTCTAATCAATTCCTGACTACTAAAATTTATTACTGGATTTTACTAGAATCAACTCCAGATCAATTCGCTGGGATAGTAAGGTCTGTGCGGCTAGTGTATCTATTTAAATGTATCCCCCCTTGCCCCTCGCTCTCTCTCTCTTTATCTCTCTCTCTCTCTCTCTTATCTTATTTTAAAGTTCGCCACCATGTTGTTAACCTCAATATTTATCTTGCCCACACGTCTCCTGGGGCCGGGCACTCAACACATTTACGGCGCCTTATCTCTCACTTTCATGATATAATTTACGGTGCCTTATCTCTATTTTGCCATATAATTTACGGCACCTTATCTCTTTCTTTCGCAAAATCATTTACGGCGCATTATCTCTCACTTTCGCCATATCGTTTACGGCGCATTATCTCTCACTTTAGCCATATCGTTTACGGCGCATTTATCTCTTTCTTCGCCATATCATCTGAAATGGATTATGCGTCTTATTTTCGCCAAACTAAAGGGGTAAAAAGTCTTCAAATGACAAACCATTGGAGCGAAACAGCAGAGGTCCAAAGAGACCATCCTTGGACCAAAGAGGGTTAACATATAGTATGGTTAAACATCCAGACCAAGTGTTTCACCCACTGTTCCTACCCCTGCACTGATGATGATGATGATAATGATGGTGATGATGATGATGATGATGATGGTGATGATGATGTTGGGGATGATGATGATGATGGAGATGATGATGATGATGATGTTGGAGATGATGATGATGATGATGATGGAGATGATGATGATGATGATGATCTATCTATCTATCTATCTATTGCCGGACGCCTTACTCCCCTTAATGAGGGTAGCCATACACAGAATGCCCCCAAGCGGACCTATTTCCTGTAAGAGGGACAACCCAAGCCATTTTACTGAAGGTCTTACATGATTTACCACTCAATTTAGGAGCCGTCCGACTCCGAGGCCCTCTGTGTATCTTGTTAGCACTATTTTTCTACAGTGGTGTTCGGCTAGTCCATCCACTAACCTGCCTTACCCTTAAGTAAGCAGTACGGATTTGTATCAGGCTTACTCCCTTAGATAGATTGCCGACCAAGGCTGACGAGTCCCATCCACCCGGATTTTTATAAGGTTGTCTCCCCTAGATGGGTTGCCGACCAAGGCTAACGAGTCCCAACCACCCGTTGATGATGATGACAAATGAATGAAGTATTATTAGTAAACATTACTTGATACTCCTAAAGTTCCTAAACTATATAAGCGGCAAAAACTATAAATTTCGACTATACACTACAAAGCTAAGTATACAAAATAGTGGTCACGAGAGAGAGAGAGAGAGAGAGAGAGAGAGAGAGAGAGAGAGAGAGAGAGAGAGAGAGAGAGAGCAGGAAAGTATGTAAATCTCATGGTGTTTGGTCTGTATGCATAATGACCACACACTCTCTCTCTCTCTCTCTCTCTCTCTCTCTCTCTCTCTCTCTCTCTCTCTCTATTTCTCTCTCTCTGTATGTCTGTCTATCGGCTTATTATCAATCAATCAATTAATATAATTTACTTAATATCTATCTATTTATGTATATCTCCATCTACCAATATATACTATCTAACTACATACCCGGTACTGTATTTTGCTTGTCCAAACGATAGATTGGGTTTCTTTGTTAATATTAATGTAATATTTTCTATCCCAGCACACACATACACTCTCTCTATCTCATGTGCTATCCTTTCCTTTCACTTTCCTTTATTTGGGGTTCCACTATCTCTACTAGAATTATGTCCTGACCACCTCGCTTATAAGGCGTGTGTGTTCAGTCTCACTCTCTCTCTTTCCTTTTCTTCCACTTTCCCTTATTTGGGGTTCTACAGTATATCACTACTACTCACTCTCTCGCTCTCACTCTCACGCTCTCTCTTTCTCTCTCTCACACACACACACACGATCTCTCTCTCACACACACACACACACTCTCTTTCACTCTCACTCTCTCGCTCTCTCACACACACACACTATCTCTCTCTCTCACACACACACACTCTCTCTTTCACTCTCACTCTCTCTCACACACACACACTATCTCTCTCTCTCACACACACACACTCTCTCTTTCACTCTCACTCTCTCGCTCTCTCTCTCCAACCATCAAAGTATTCCAAGTCTCCTACTCTGGCCAGACACGATATGCATGCCTAAGACTTCGAGAATTTCCATTGTATATTCTGTGTATAGCCTACATTCCCTTGGTTAAGGCAGAACAGTATTGGCAAATTTTGGGAGGGCAGATTTTTTTTCTTCTATACATTTTGTTTACTTTAGACATAGCTGAAATTAGAATGTTAAAAGTTGTTGTATGTATTGTGTGTAATTAGTTCGTATTGGGAATGGTAATTTTTCCATTATTAATTTTGGCTAATTATGTTATACGTGTTAATACTGGAATTTATAGATATATATAATCTATATTTGATGTATATAATTCGTGTTAAGACAGAATAGTTTACAAAACGCAGGATTTGATTCGTAATAGTTTTAAGCTAAATGATATATTTTCGTTAATAATATAATATAAATTGTTGTGGTTGTTACAAAATTATATATCTACATGCTAGGTTGTAATTATGCTTAATGTCCATAGTCTTGCTTATTTGATACACACAAGTAAATACATACCAATATACATAGTCTACACATGTACACCCACACTCATAAACTGTCCACGCACACACACACACACACACACACACGCAGAACATACATGCCTAATTACGAAAACACAAACATACGCCCACCCACCCAAACACAAACACAAACACACAAACGAGCATACACATAAACTAGCACAAACACGATTCGTCATTATTTTTATTTCCTGTTTACATTACCTGTTGTGAATAATGCTAATGCTCATGGTGTTTATGTCCTGTTTACATTACCTGTTGTGAATAATGCTAATGCTCATGGTGTTTATGTCCTGTTTACATTACCTGTTGTGAATAATGCTAATGCTCATGGTGTTTATGTCCTATTTACATTACCTGTTGTGAATAATGCTAATGCTCATGGTGTTTTTGTATAACTTTTGGAAAACATGGCCACTGTCTGTCCCTTGTGTTATTATTATTATATATACGAAATACATGTTTGTTATATTATCTGTTCTGTTTTTAATGCTATAATTCTTTGTCTAAATACATGTATATACTATATATATATATATATATATATATATATATATATATATGTATATATAATTATATATCAATTAATCTATCCTTCAAGATATCTATCTATCTATCAAGTTATCTATCTATCTATCTATCATTTATCGATGTGTCTATCTTATCCCTTTAGCTATCTACCTATCAAGTTAAATATCTATCTATCTATCTATATATCTATATATCTATCTATATAGCTAGCTATCGATTTATCTATCTATCTATCTATCCATCTGACAATTAGATACGTATATACAGGTATGCAAATAAATATATTTTCCAAAATATGTACATTTAAACTGATTAAAGGAATTGCTAATTGCTTTTTCTGAGGCGTTTGAAGTAGTTGCTGATGAAGGTCTGCATATTTATGTTTTATTTAATGACTAAAGAAATCGAGTAAATATGTTTTATCATTTGGAAAGGGTCAGCCAGGGAATAAATGTAAAAATGTACATGCCATTTGCTCTAGCCCTTTTTTAATATAGAGATTAGGCTTCACAATTTCTGGCCTACCTATTTGGAACAGAGTATAGTAATATCATAACTGCTCGGACCGTGGTATAGGATATTCTGGTAGTGTTATTCTTGTTGGTATATATGTCATTATAACTTGGGTGATGCATGGTAATTGGGAGTGTTCATGTTGTTGTTGTTGTTGTTGTTATTATCATTATTGTTATTATTATTATTATTATTATTATTAGGGGTTCGACCCCTACGGGGAACCCCTATTGTAATAATTAAACCCGGTTTTTCATCCAAATTCTTCTTTCGCGCCGGTTTCGATGCAATAACTTCAGAACCGCTTTTTGGATCGGGATCAAACTTTCACAACACGTGCGTTTTTGTATTGGGCAACGTTTGATATGCTAAACATCCGGCATGGCGGCCAAACAGGTCCGTGGCAGCCGATTTCCCGAAAAACTTGGCGCCTAAATACCGTCTCTCCCACTCATAGGAAACGACTGGGCTTTGGCATATGGACTCCCCTACTAATGCTCCGTAAATGTTATAGAGAAGGTTTTGCTTTTGCACGTGGGTTTTTTCCGGCAATCTTGAAAAAAAATCGAATTCCACTTAAAATTCCACATCTTGAAAACTACGCCGATGATCAAAGCCATACTTGCGTAGTTGGGTGAGGCGCGCGATTCCGAATGTTTTGATACCAAAAGAATATAAAATTATAAATGGGTGGAATAGTTTGGCCGCAGCATTGAAAACTGTCTATTCTTAAATGACTTTAAAACCGCATTCGCTACCCACACAAAGTTTACCGTCTACAGTCTATAGGCTTCCACGCATCCCCCAGTTTTGCTTAATAACATAGTCTCTTTATTATTCAGATCTATTTTTTTTTTATTTAACTCTCTCAAAACAGTTCGAGTCCTTACGAATTCCAGCAATTATTTAGCCAACCTACCTATACAAGTATACATACCTACCCTACCAAATAATAATGATAATTCAAATTTATTTTTGGTGAATGACAGAGTATTGGCTAAGGTTTTTAACAATTCCTCCCTTTGCCAAATGCTTTGTTTAATAACAAAGTTCTAGACCTTCAAAGTTTTGAAAATATTTGGTGTGGTGTGACTTACCTTTCCTCCTCCCTCAAACAGCAAGCAACGTTATCAGGGGTTCAAGTAGTATTGCACGCTTCCATACAAAAATATATATAGTCCGTTTTTTTTTACGCAATAACTCCGGAACCGCTTGTCGGATCGGGACCAAACTTTGACACAAGGTGCATTTTTGTAGTGGGTAACTTTTTATATGCTATCCAAAATGGTGGCCAGACACGCCCGTGGCAGCCTTTCACACCCAACCCATCTCGTCCTATCTAATTTTATGTTGAACTCTATTGTTCTTGATCCCACTATATAACTCGGTAGCCTATTCCACATATCGACAACTCTGTTACTAAACGAATAGAGGCAGATCCCTTACACACCCAGTCTCTCTCTGTCGCTCGTTTGCTTGCACACCGGTGCAAATGAGGCAGATCCCTTACACATGCAACTAAGATGAACATGGGAATCTGCAGAGAGACAAGTGGCCCACAAAAGGTAGATCCCTTTCACATCCAACCCATTTCGTCCATATGACTATCTGATTTTATCTTTAAATTCTCTATTGTTCTTGATCCCACTATAGCACTAGGTAGCCTATTTCACATATCTACGACTCTGTTACAAGAGAGGCAGATCCCTTACACAGCCAATCTCTCTCTCTCTCTCTTATAGGAAAAAAAAATTGCACACTGGTGCAAATGAGGCAGAACCTTTACACATGCTACCAAGATGAAAATGGGAGTCTGCAGAGAGCTGACATTACTACCTTATTCCAAAATCTGACAGACATTACTACCATATTCCAACATCTGACACACGTTAACCATATTCCAAATTCTGGCAAACATTACTGCCTGACTGCAATATATGACAGACATTTCCACAGTATCCTAACATCTGGCAGACATTACTACAATATTCTAACATCTGACAGACATTACTTCCGTATTCCAATATCTGGCAGACATTACTATAATATTGCAACAGCTGGCAGACATTACTATAATATTGCAACATCTGAGAGACATTACTACCTTATTCCAACATCTGGCAGACATTACTACCTTATTCCAACATCTGGTAGACATTACTACCTTATTCCCAAATCTGACAAACATTACTACCATAGTCCAACATCTGGCAGACATTACTACCATATGCCAACATCTGAAAGACATTAATATCATATTCCAACATCTGACAGACATTACCACTTTATTCCAAAATCTGACAGACATTATTACCTTATTCCAACATTTGACAGACATTATTACCTTATTCCAACATTTGACAGACATTATTACCTTATTCCAAAATCTGACAGACATTACAACCATATTCCAACATTTGACAGACATTATTACCTTATTCCAACATCTGGCAGACATTACTACCATATTCCAACATCTGACAGACATTACTACCGTATTCGAAAATCTACCAGACATTACTACTATATTCCAACATCTGACAGACATTACCACTTTATTCAACATCTGACAGACATTACTACCATATTCCAATATCTGGCAGACATTAACAGGCCTACCCTATTTCAACCTATGACAAACATTACTACCATATTCCAACATCTGGAAGACATTAATACAATATTCCAACATCTGGCATACATTACTACCATATTCCAACATCTGACAGATATTACTACCTAATTCCAACATCTGGCAGACATTACTACCTTATTCCAACATCTGGCAGACATTCCTACCTTATTCCAACCTCTGGCAGACAATACTACCTTTTTCCAACATCTGACAGACATTACTACCTTATTGCAAAATCTGACAGACATTACTACCATCTTCCAACATCTGACACACGTTATCCTTAATCCAAATTCTGGCAGACATTACTGCCTGATTACAACATTTGACAGACATTTCTACAGTAGCCTAACATCTGGCAGACATTACTACAATATTCCAACATCTGACAGACATTACTTCCTTATTCCAATATCCGGCAGACATTACTATAATATTGCAACATCTGACAGACATAACTACCTTTTTCCAACATATGACTGACATTACTACCACATTGAAACATCTGACAGACATTACTACCTTATTCCAACATCTGGCAGACATTACTACCCTATTCCAACATCTGGCAGACATTATTACCTGATTACAACATCTAACAGACATTCCTAACCTATTCCAATATCTTGCAGACATTCGTACCTTATTCCAACATCTGGCAAACATTACTACCTGTTTGAACCATCTGACAGACAATTTTTCATTCCCACATCTGGCAGACATTTTTACAATATTCCAACACCTGGCAGACATTACTACCATATTCTAACACCTGGCAGACATTACTACCTTATTCCAACATCTGCCAGACATTACTACCATAATCCAACAACTGGCAGACATTGCTACCATATTCCAACATCTGACAGACATTACTACCATATTCCAACATCTGGCAGATATTACTACCAAATTCCAACATCTGAGACACATTACTACCTTATTCCAACATCTGGCAGACATCACTACCATATTCCAACATCTGACAGACATTACTACTTTATTCCAACATTTGGCAGACATGACTACCTTATTCCAACATCTGGCAAACATTACTGCGTTATTCCCAAATCTGACAGACATTACTACCATAGTCCAACATCTGGCAGACATTACTACCATATTCCAACATCTGACAGACAATACTAACATATTCCAACATCTGACAGACATTACTACTTTATTCCAACATCTGACAGACATTACTACCTTCTACCAACATCTGACAGACATTACTGCCTTATTCCAACATCTGGCAGACATTACTACCATATTCCAACATCTGACAGACATTACTACCATATTCCAACATCTGACAGACATTACTACTATATTCCAACATCTGACAGACATTACTACCATATTCCAACATCTGGCAGACATTAATACCATATTCCAACATCTGGCAGACAATATTACCATATTCCAACATCTGACAGACATTACTACCTTATTCCAACATCTGGCAGACATTACTACCTTATTCCAACATCTGGCAGACATTACTACCTTATTCCAACATCTGACAGACATTACTACCTTATTCCAACATCTGACAGACATTACTACCTTATTCCAACGTCTGACAGACATTACTACCTTATTCCAACATCTGGCAGACATTACTACGTTATTCCAACATCTGACAGACATTACTACCATATACCAACATCTGACAGACATTACTATCTTATTCCAACATCTGGCAGACATTACTACCATATTTCAACATCTGATAGACATTACTACCATACTCCAACATCTGACAGACATTACTACCATATTCCAACACCTGGCAGACATTACTACCTTATTCCTACATCTGGCAGACATGACTACCTTATTCCAACATCTGGCAGACATGACTACCTTATTCCAAAATCTGACAGACAATACTACCATAGTCCAACATCTGGCAGACATTACTACCATATGCCAACATCTGAAAGACATTACTACCATATGCCAACATCTGAAAGACATTAATACCATATTCCAACATCTGACAGACATTATCACTTTATTCCAAAATCTGACAGACATTAGTACGTCCATATTCCAACATTTGACAGACATTTTTTCCTTATTCCAATATCTGGCAGACATTACTACCATATTCCAACATCTGACAGACATTACTACCGTATTCCAACATCTGCCAGACATTACTACTATATTCCAACATCTGACAGACATTACTACCTTATTCAACATCTGGCAGATATTAATAGGCCTAACCTATTTCAACATCTGACAGACATTACTACCATATTCCAACATCTTGCAGACATTAATACCATATTCCAACATCTGGCAGACAATATTACTATATTCCAACGTCTGGTAGACATTACTACCTTATTCCAACATCTGGCAGACATTATACTACCTTATTCCAACATCTGACAGACATTACTGCCTTATTCCCAAATATGACAGACATTACCACGTTATTCCAACATCTGACAGACATTACTACCATATACCAACATCTGACAGACATTACTACCTTATTCCAACATATGGCAGACATTACTACCATATTCCAACATCTGACAGACATTCGTACCATATTCCAACATCTGACAGACATTACTAATATATTCCAACTTCTGACAGACATTACAAACACATTCCAACATCTGGCAGACATTGCTACCATATTCCAACAACTGGGAGACATTGCTACCATATTCCAACAACTGGCAGACATTGCTGCCATATTCCAACATCTGACACACATTACTATCATACTCCAACATCAGGCAGACAATACTACCAAATTCCAACATCTGACAGACAATACTACCTTATTCCAACATCTGACGGACATTACTACCTTATTCCAACATCTGGCAGACATTACTACCATATTCCAACATATGACAGACATTACTTCCTTATTCCAACATCTGACAGACATGACTACCTTATTCCAACATCTGGCAGACATTACTGCCTTATTCCCAAATCTGACAGACATTACTACCATAGTCCAACATCTGCCAGACATTATTACCATATTCCAACATCTGACAGACATCACTACCATATTCCAACATCTGACAGACATTACTACATAATTCCAACATCTGGCAGACATTACTACCATATTCCAACATCTGACTGACATTCTACCACATTCCAACATCTGACAGACATTACCACTATATTCCAACATCTGACAGACATTACTACCTTATTCAACATCTGGCACACATTACTACCATATTCCAACATCTGATAGACATTACTACCATATTTCAACATCTGGCAGATATTAATAGGCCTACCCTATTTTAACATCTGACAGACATTACTACCATATTCCAACATCTGGCAGACATTAATACCATATTCCAACATCTGGCAGACAATATTACCATATTCCAACATATGACAGACATTACTACCTTATTCAACATCTGGCACACATTACTACCATATTCCAACATCTGATAGACATTACTACCATATTTCAACATCTGGCAGATATTACTACCATATTCCAACATCTGACAGACATTACTACATAATTCCAACATCTGGCAGACATTACTACCATATTCCAACATCTGACTGACATTACTACCTTATTCCAACATCTGGCAGACATTACTACCATATTCCAACATCTGACAGACATTACTACCATATTCCAACATCTGACAGACATTACTACCATATTCCAACATCTGGCAGACATTACTACCATATTCCAACATCTGGCAGACATTACTACCATATTCCAACATCTGACAGACATTACTACCTTATTCCAACATCTGACAGACATTACTACCATATTCCAACATCTGGCAGACATTACTACGTTATTCCAACATCTGGCAGACATTACTACCATATTCCAACATCTGGCAGACATTACTACGTTATTCCAACATCTGACAGACATTACTACCTTATTCCAACATCTGGCAGACATTACTACCATATTCCAACATCTGGCAGACATTACTACCATATTCCAACATCTGACAGACATTACTACCTTATTCCAACATCTGGCAGACATTACTACCTTATTCCAACATCTGGCAGACATTACCTCCTTATTCCAACATCTGACAGCCATTACTACATTATTCCAACATCTGGCAGACATTACTACCTTATTCCAACATCTGACAGACATTACTACCTTATTCCAACATCTGACAGACATTACTACCTTATTCCAACATCTGGCAGACATTACTACCTTATTCCAACATCTGACAGACATTACTACCTTATTCCAACATCTGGCAGACATTACTACCTTATTCCAACATCTGACAGACATTACTACCATATTCCAACATCTGACAGACATTACTACCTTATTCCAACATCTGGCAGACATTACTACCATATTCCAACATCTGACAGACATTACTACCATATTCCAACATCTGACAGACATTACTACCATATTCCAACATCTGACAGACATTACAACCTTATTCAACATCTGACAGACATTACTACCATATTCCAACATCTGGCAGACATTGATACCATATTCCAACATCTAGCAGACAATATTACCATATTCCAACATCTGACAGACATTAATACCTGCAACATCTGGCAGACATTACTACCTTATTCCTACATCTGGCAGACATTACTACCTTATTCCAACATCTGACAGACATTACTACCTTATTCCAACATCTGACAGACATTACTACCTTATTCCAACATCTGACAGACATTACTACCTTATTCCAACATCTGACAGACATTACTACCTTATTCCAACATCTGACAGACATTATTCCAACATCTGACAGACATTACTACCATATACCAACATCTGACAGACATTCCTACCTTATTCCAACATCTGGCAGACATTGCTACCATATTCCAACTGGCGACATTGCTACCATAATTCCAACATTTGAGACATTACTACCATATTCCAACATCTGGCAGACATTACAACCAAATTCCAACATCTGGCAGATATTTATAGGCCTACCCTATTTCAACATCTGACAGACATTACTACCATATTCCAACATCTGGCAGACATTCATACCATATTCCAACATCTGGCAGACAATATTACCATATTCCAACATCTGGCAGACATTACTACCTTATTCCAACATCTGGCAGACATTACTACCTTATTCCAACATCTGGCAGACATTACTACCTTATTCCAGCATCTGGCAGACAGTACTACCATATTCCAACATCTGACAGACATTACTACCATATTCCAACATCTGACAGACATTACTACCATATACCAACATCTGACAGACATTACTACCTTATTCCAACATCTGGCAGAGATTACTACCATATTCCAACGTCTGACAGACATTACTACCATATTCCTACATCTGACAGACATTACTACTATATTCCAACATCTAGCAGATATTAATAGGCCTACCCTATTTCAACATCTGACAGATATTTCTACCTTATTCAATATCTGACAGACATCACTACAATATTCCAACATCTAGCAGATATTAATAGGCCTACCCTATTTCAACATCTGACAGACATTACTACCATATTCCAACATCTGGCACACATTAATACCATATTCCAACATCTGACAGACATTACCGCCTTATTCCAATATCTGGCAGACATTACTATAATATTGCAACATCTGACAGACATAACTACCTTATTTCAACATATGACTAACATTACTACCATATTGAAACATCTGACAGACATTACTACCGTATTTCAACATCTGGCAGACATAATTACCACCTTATTCCAACATCTGGCAGACAATATTACCTGATTGCAACATCTGACAGACATTTCTAACCTATTCCAAAATCTGGCAGACATTCGTTCTTTATTCCAACATCTGGCAGACATTACTACCTGTTTGAAACATCTGACAGACAATTTTACATTCCAACAACTGGCAGACATTTCAACAATATTCCAACATCTTACAGACATCACTACCTTATTCCAACATCTGGCAGACATTACTACAATATTCCACTATCAAAGACATGAAGGATATCGGTCAAACAGAATTCATGTACGAACATCCGGCAGACAGAAAAACAAACATCGACATTGGGCAGACACACAAATATCCAGAAAGTGAATGCCTATGCCATCTAGTGACAAAAAATGGAAACTAGTAATTAATCCATAAAAGTGAAGGCGTACGCCATCTAGTGACAAAAATGGAAACTAATAAAAATATCCCAAAAAGTGAATGCTTATGCCATCTAGTGGTAAGAAAATATACTAACCTAATTAGTTTCATTTTCTGCCAAGAGATGGCGTAAGCATTCGCTTTCTGGATATGTGTATTAGTTTATTATCTCGCCAATAGATGGCGTAGGCATTCACTTTTCAGATTTAATCATTAGTTTATTTTTCTGACAATAGATGGCATAAGCATTCAATTTTCTGGTTTAATTATTAGTTTCCTTTTCAGTCAATAGATGGCGTAAGCATTCACTTTGCTGGCTGAATTATTAGTTTATTTTTCTGTCAATAGATGGCGTAGGTTTTCACTTTTTGGGATAAATAAATAGTGCCTATTTTTGTCACTAGATGGCGTAGGTATTCACTTTTGGGGCTTATTTATTAGTTTCCATTTTTGTCACTAGATGGCATAAGCATTCACTTTCTGGATATTTGTCTGTCTCCCCGAGGTCGGTGTTTGTTTTTCTGTCTGCCGGATGTTCGTACATGAATTCTGTCTGACCTATGTCCTTCATGTCTTTGATAGTGGAATATTGTAGTAATGTCTGCCAGATGTTTGAATGTAAAATTGTCTGTCAGATGTTTCAAACAGGTAGTAATGTCTGCCAGATGTTGGAATAAGCTACGAATGTCTGCCCGATGTTGGAATAGGTTAGGAATGTCTGTAAATGTTCCAATCAGGTAATAATGTCTGCCAGATGTTGGAATAAGTTAGTAATGTCTGCCAGATGTTGAAATAAGGTAGTAATGTCTGTCAGATGTTGCAATATGGTAGTAATGTCAGTTGGATGTTGGAATAAGGTAGTTATGTCTGTCAGATGTTGCAATATTATAGCAATGTCTGCCAGATATTGGAATAAAGAAGTAATATCTGTCAGATGTTGGAATATTATAGTAATGTCTGCCAGATGTTAGGATACTGTGGAAATGTCTGTCAGATGTTGCAATATGGTAGTAATGTCAGTCGGATGTTGGAATAAGGTAGTTATGTCTGTCAGATGCTGCAATATTATAGCAATGTCTGCCAGATATTGGAATAAGGACGTAATATCTGTCAGATGTTGGAATATTGTAGTAATGTCTGCCAGATGTTAGGATACAGTGGAAATGTCTGTCAGATGTTGCAATCAGGCAGTAATGTCTGCCAGAATTGGGAATAAGGTTAACGTCTGTCAGATGTTGGAATATGGTAGTAATGTCTGTCAGATGTTGCAATAATGTACTAATGTCTACCTGGTGTTGAAATATTGTAGAAATGTATGCCAGATGTTGAAATAAGGCAGTAATGTCTGCTAGATGTTGGAATAAGGTAGTAATGTCTGTCAGATGTTGGAATAAGTTAGTAATGTTTGGCAGTTGTTGGAATAAGGTAGTAATTTCTGTCTGATGTTAGAATAAGGTAATAATGTCTGCCAGATGTTGGAATAAGGTAGTAATGTCTGTCAGATGTTGGAATAAGGTAGTAATGTTTGGCAGTTGTTAAAATAAGGTAGTAATGTCTGTCAGATGTTGGAATATGGTGGTAATGTCTGTAAGTTGTCAGAATAAGGTAGTAATGTCTGTCAGATGTTGGAATAAGGTAGTAATGTCTGTCAGATGTTGGAATAAGGTAGTAATGTCTGTCAGATGTTGGAATAAGGTAGTAATGTCTGCCAGATGTTGGAATAAGCTAGTAATGTATGGCAGTTGTTGGAATAAGGTAGAGATGTCTGCCAGATGTTGGAATACGGTAGCAATGTCTTTGAGATGTTGGCATATGGTAGTAATGTGTGCCAGATGTTGGAATAGGATAGTAATGTTTGGCAGTTGTTGGAATAAGGTAGTAATGTCTGTCAGATGTAGGAATAAGGTAGAAATGTCTGCCGGATGTTGGTATATGGTAGTAAATAATGTCTGCCAGATGTTGGAATAAGGTTATAATGTCTGCCAGATGTTGGAATAAGGTAGTAATGTCTGCCAGATGCTGGAATATGGTAATAATGTCTGCCAGATGTTGGATTAAGGTAGCAACGTCTGTCAGATGTTGGAATATGGTAGTAATGTCTGTCAGATATTGGAATAAGGACGTAATATCTGTCAGATGTTGGAATATTGTAGTAATGTCTGCCAGATGTTAGGATACAGTGGAAATGTCTGTCAGATGTTGCAATCAGGCAGTAATGTCTGCCAGAATTGGGAATAAGGTTAACGTCTGTCAGATGTTGGAATATGGTAGTAATGTCTGTCAGATGTTGCAATAATGTACTAATGTCTACCTGGTGTTGAAATATTGTAGAAATGTATGCCAGATGTTGAAATAAGGCAGTAATGTCTGCTAGATGTTGGAATAAGGTAGTAATGTCTGTCAGATGTTGGAATAAGTTAGTAATGTTTGGCAGTTGTTGGAATAAGGTAGTAATTTCTGTCTGATGTTAGAATAAGGTAATAATGTCTGCCAGATGTTGGAATAAGGTAGTAATGTCTGTCAGATGTTGGAATAAGGTAGTAATGTTTGGCAGTTGTTAAAATAAGGTAGTAATGTCTGTCAGATGTTGGAATATGGTGGTAATGTCTGTAAGTTGTCAGAATAAGGTAGTAATGTCTGTCAGATGTTGGAATAAGGTAGTAATGTCTGTCAGATGTTGGAATAAGGTAGTAATGTCTGTCAGATGTTGGAATAAGGTAGTAATGTCTGCCAGATGTTGGAATAAGCTAGTAATGTATGGCAGTTGTTGGAATAAGGTAGAGATGTCTGCCAGATGTTGGAATACGGTAGCAATGTCTTTGAGATGTTGGCATATGGTAGTAATGTGTGCCAGATGTTGGAATAGGATAGTAATGTTTGGCAGTTGTTGGAATAAGGTAGTAATGTCTGTCAGATGTAGGAATAAGGTAGAAATGTCTGCCGGATGTTGGTATATGGTAGTAAATAATGTCTGCCAGATGTTGGAATAAGGTTATAATGTCTGCCAGATGTTGGAATAAGGTAGTAATGTCTGCCAGATGCTGGAATATGGTAATAATGTCTGCCAGATGTTGGATTAAGGTAGCAACGTCTGTCAGATGTTGGAATATGGTAGTAATGTCTGTCAGATGTTGGAAGTCTACATTCAGGCACATACCCACACCTTGGGGTGGCCGACCCGACACAGAAACCGAAAAGAAACAACATTTAAAGTTCCAATTCTTAGGATCCCGGACCACTTTCCCGTTCCCTCGCCCCTTTCTCTGGCTCGTCAAGTGGGTGAAGTCTACAAGAGGAGGAGGATTCCTAGCCCCCGCCACCAGAAGGAAAAAAGTAGGACAGTAACAGAGACAGACAGAAACGGCTAAGGTTGGATAGAGAATGCCAAACCTCACTCTGGATTGGACCAGCCCTCATCTATGTACTGTGTGTACTATATATATATATATATATATATATATATATATATATATATATATATATATATACCGTATATATATACTGTATATATATATATATACCCCAACACAGCCCACACTAAAATAGACTGTATCTTACACACCAGTACCAGTACAGTGCAACCTGGTGCCAATATTGTGACCACCATACCGGTCAGAGCCTTCCCTGGACAGTACTGATGGTATGGTGCTAGACCCTCCCCATGGGTCCCATTACAGCCCACTACCAACATAGACTGTATCTTACACACCAGTACCGGTACAGTGCCATCTGGTGTCAATATTGTGACCACCAAACCGGTCAGACAGTTGCACTGACAGTACTGATATTATGGTGCTAGACCCTCCCCATGGATGCCAACAGAGCCCACTACTGACATACACTGTATCTTACACACAATACCCGGTACAGTGCCACCCTGTGCTAATATTGTGACCACCATACCGGTCAGACCCTTGCACTGACAATACTGATATTATGGTGCTAGACCCTCCCAATGGATGCCAACACAGCCCACTACTGACATACACTGTACCTTACACACACCATAACCGGTACAGTGCCACCCTCTGCCAATATTGTGACCACCATACCGGTCAGACCCTTGCACTGACAGTACTGATATTATGGTGCTAGACCCTCCCCATGGGTGCCAACACGGCCCACTACTGACATACACTGTATCTTACACACCATAACCGGTACAGTGCCACCCTGTGCCAATATTGTGACCACCATACCGGTCAGACTGTTGCACTGACAATACTGATATTATGGTGCTAGACCCTCCCCATGGATGCCAACACAGCCCACTACTGACATACACTGTATCTTACACACCATAACCGGTACAGTGCCAACCTGTGCCAATATTGTGACCACCATACCGGTCAGACTGTTGCACTGACAGTACTGATATTATGGTGCTACACCCTCCCCATGGATTCCAACACAGCCCACTACTGACATACACTGTATCTTACACACCATAACCGGTACAGTGCCACCCTGTGCCAATATTGTGACCACCATACCAGTCAGACCGTTACACTGACAGTACTGATATTATGGTGCTAGACCCTCCCCATGGATGCCAACTCAGACCACTACTGACATACACTGTATCTTACACACCATAACCGGTACAGTGCCACCCTGTGCCAGTATTGTGACCACCATACCGGTCAGACCGTTGCTCTGACAGTACTGATATTATGGTGCTAGATCCTCCCCATGGATGCCAACACAGCCCACTACTGACATACACTGTATCTTGCACACAATAACCGGTACAGTGCCACCCTGTGCCAATATTGTGACCACCATACCGGTCAGACCCTTGCACTGACAGCACTGATATTATGGTGCTAGACCCTCCCCATGGATGCCAACACAGCCCACTACTGACATACACTGTATCTTACACACCATAACCGGTACAGTGCCACCCTGTGCCAATATTGTGACTACCATACCGGTCAGACCCTTGCACTGACAGTACTGATATTATGGTGCTAGACCCTCCCCATGGATACCAACACAGCCAACTACTGACATACACTGTATGTTCCACACCATAACCGGTACAGTGCCACCTTGTGCCAATAATGTGACCACCATACCGGTCAGACCGATGCACTGACAGTACTGATATTATGGTGCTAGACCCTCCCCATGGATGCCAACACAGCCCACTACTGACATACACTGTATCTTACACACCATAACCGGTACAGTGCCACCGTGTGCCAATATTGTGACCACCATACCGGTCAGACCCTTGCACTGACAGTACTGATATTATGGTGGTAGACCCTCCCCATGGATGCCAACACAGCCCACTACTGACATACACTGGATCTTACACACCATATCCGGTACAGTGCCACCCTGTTCCAATATTGTGACCACCATACCGGTCAGACCCTTGCACTGACAGTACTGATATTATGATGCTATACCCTCCCCATGGATGCCAACATAGCACACTACTGACATACACTGTATCTTACACACCATAACCGGTACAGTGCCACCCTGTGCTAATATTGTGACCACCATACCGGTCAGACCGTTGCACTGACAGTACTGATTTTATGGTGCTAGACCCTCCCCATGGATGCCATCACAGCCCACTACTGACATACACTGTATCTTGCACACCATAACCGGTACAGTGCCACCCTGTGCCAATATTGTGACCACCAAACTGGTCAGACCGATGCACTGACAGTACTGATATTATGGTGCTAGACCCTCCCAATGGATGCCAACACAGCCCACTACTGACATTCAATGTATCTTACATACCATAATCGGTACAGTGCCACCCTCTGCCAATATTGTGACCACCATATCGGTCAGAGCGTTGCACCGACAGCACTGATATTATGGTGCTAGACCCTCCCCATGGATGCCAACACAGCCCACTACTGACATACACTGTATCTTACACACCATAACCGGTACAGTGCCACCCTGTGCCAATATTGTGACCACCATACCGGTCAGACCGTTGCACTCACAGTACTGATATTATGGTGCTAGACCCTCCCCATGGATGCCAACACAGCCCACTACTGACATACACTGTATCTTACACACCATATCCGGTACAGTGCCACCCTGTGCCAATATTGTGACCACCATACCGGTCAGACTGTTGCACTGACAGTACTGATATTATGGTGCTACACCCTCCCCATGGATGCCAACACAGACCACTACTGACATACACTGTATCTTACACACCATAACCGGTACAGTGCCACCCTATGCCAATATTGTGACCACCATACCGGTCAAACCGTTGCACTGACAGTACTGATATTATGGTGCTAGACCCTCCCCATAGATGCCAACACAACCCCCTACTGACATACACTGTACCTTACACACCATAACCGGTACAGTGCCACCGTCTGTCAGTATTGTGACCACCATACCGGTCAGACCGTTGCTCTGACAGTACTGATATTATGGTGCTAGACCCTCCCCATGGATGCCAACACAGCCCACTACTGACATACACTGTATCTTACACACCATAACCGGTACAGTGCCACCCTGTACCAGTATTGTGACCGCCATACCGGTCAGACCGTTGTACTGACAGTACTGATATTATGGTGCTAGACCATCCCCATCGATGCCAACATAGCCCACTACTGACATACACTGTATCTTACACACCATAACCGGTACAGTGCCACCCTGTGCCAGCATTGTGACCACCATACCGGTCAGACCGTTGCACTGACAATACTGATATTATGATGCTAGAGCCTCCCCATCGATGCCAACACAGCCCACTACTGACATACACTGTATCTTACACACCATAACCGGTACAGTGCCACCCTCTGCCAATATTGTGACCACAATACCGGGCAGACTATTTTCTGCGAAAATACATCTAAAAGCCATATTTGCAAATCATGTATGTCCAAAAATCATGGAAATATGGGTAAATTTCATAAATTATATCGATAAATTATATCTATTTTGTGTAATTGACGTGGTAGGCCAATTTTGAGGGTAGATTCGAACTCAACAGCCGGAAATACATCTAAAAATCATATTTGCAAATCATGTATGTCAAAAAATCATGGAAATATTTGAACATTTCACAAATTATATCGATAAATTAGCTCTATTTTGTGTAATTCACGTGGTAAGCCAATTTTGAGGGCAGATTCGAACTCAACAGCCAAAAATACATATAAAAATCATATTTGCAAATCATGTATGTTCATAAATCATGGAAATATGGGCAAATTTCATAAATTATATCGATAAATTAGCTCTATTTTGTGTAATTGAGGTGGTAGGCCAATTTTGAGGGCAGATTCGAACTCAGCAGCCGACAATACATCTAAACATTATATTTGCAAATCATGTATGTCCAAATATCATGGAAATATGGGCATATTTCATAAATTATATCGATAAATGAGCTCTATTTTGTGTAATTGACGTGGTAGGCCAATTGTGAGGGTACATTCGAACTCAACAGCCGACAATACATCTACAAATCATATTTGCAAATCATGTATGTCCAAAAATCATGGAAATATGGGCAAATTTCATAAATTATATCGATAAATGAGCTCTATTTTGTGTAATTGATGTGGTAGGCCAATTTTGAGGGCAGATTCGAACTCACCAGCCAACAATACATCTAAAAATTATATTTGCAAATAATGTATGTCCAAATATCATGGAAATATGGGCAAATTTCATAAATTATATCGATAAATGAGCTCTATTTTGTATAATTGACGTGGTAGGCCAATTTTGAGGGCAGATTCGAACTCAACAGCAGAAAATACATCTAAAAATCATATTTGCAAATCATGTATGTCCAAAAATCATGGAAATATTGGCAAATTTCATAAATTATATCGATAAATGAGCTCTATTTTGTGTAATTGACGTAAAAAGCCAATTCTGAGGGCAAATTCGAACTCAGCAGCCGACAATGCATCTACAAATCTTATTTGCAAATCATGTATGTTCAAAAATCATGGAAATATGGGCAAATTTCATAAATTATATCGATAAATGTGCTCTAGTTTGTGTAATTCACGTGGTAGGCCGATTTTGAGGGCAGATTCGATCTCAGCAGTCAAACATACATCTAAAAATAATATTTGCAAATCATGTATGTAAAAAAAACATGGAAATATGGGCAAATTTCATAAATTATATCGATACATTAGCTCTATTTTGTGTAATTCACGGGGTAGGCCAATTTTGAGGGCAGATTAGAACTCAGCAGCGAAAAATACATCTAAAAACCATATTTGCAAATCATTTATGTTAAAAAATCATGAAAATATTGGCAAATTTCATAAATTATATCGATAAATGTGCTCTAGTTTGTGGAATTCACGTGGTAGGCCAATTTTGAGGGCAGATTCGAACTCAACAGCAGAAAATACATATAAAAATCATATTTGCACATCATGTATGTAAAAAAAAACATGGAAATACTGGCAAATTTCATAAATTATATCGATAAATGAGCTCTAGTTTGTGGAATTCACGTGGTAGGCCAGTTTTGAGGGCAAATTCGAACTCAGCAGCCAAAAATACATCTAAACATCATATTTGCAATCATGTATGTCCAAAAATTATGGAAATATGGGCAAATTTCATAAATTATATCGATAAATTAGCTCTATTTTGTGTAATTGACGTCGTAGGCCAATTTTGAGGGCAGATTCGAACTCACCAGGCGACAATACATCTACAAATCATATTTGCAAATCATGTATGTCCAAAAATCATGGAAATATGGGCAAATTTCATAAATTATATCGATAAATGAAGTCTATTTTGTGTAATTGATGTGGTAGGCCAATTGTGAGGGCAGATACGAACTCAGCCGCCGACAATACATCTACAAATCATATTTGCAAATCATGTATGTCCAAAAATCATGGAAATATGGGCAAATTTCATAAATTATATCAATAAATTAGCTCTATTTTGTTGAATTGACGTGGTAGGCCAATATTGAGGGCAGATTAGAACTCAGCAGCCGAAATTACATCTAAAAACCAGATTTGCAAATAATTTATGTTAAAAAATCATGGAAATATTGGCAAATTTCATAAATTATATCGATAAATGTGCTCTACTTTGTGTAATTCACGTGGTAGGTCAATTTTGAGGGCAGATTCGAACTCAACAGCAGAAAATACATCTAAAAATCATATTTGCAAATCTTGTATGTCCAAAAATCATGGAAATATTAGCAAATTTCATAAATTATATCGATAAATGAGCTCTATTTTGTGTAATTGACGTGGTAGGCCAATTCTGAGGGCAAATTCGAACTCAGCAGCCGACAATACATCTACAAATCATATTTGCAAATTATGTATGGCCAAAAATCATGGAAATATGGGCAAATTTCATAAATTATATCGATAAATGTGCTCTAGTTTGTGTAATTCACGTGATAGGCCGATTTTGAGGGCAGATTCGAACTCATCAGCCGACAATACATCTACAAATCATATTTTGGAAATCATGTATGTCCAAAAATCATGGAAATATGGGCAAATTTCATAAATTATATCGATAAATGAGCTCTATTTTGTGTAATTGATGTGGTAGGCCAATTTTGAGGGCAGATTCGAGCTCACCAGCCAACAATACATCTAAAAATTATATTTACAAATCATGTATGTCCAAATATAATGGAAATATGGGCAAATTTCATAAATTATATCGATAAATTAGCTCTATTTTGTGTAATTGACGTGGTAGACCAATTGTGAGGGCAGATTCGAATTCAGCCGCCGACAGTACATCTACAAATCATATTTGCAAATCATGTATGTCCAAAAATCATGGAAATATGGGCAAATTTCATAAATTATATCGATAAATGTGCTCTAGTTTGTGTAATTCACGTGGTAGGCCGATGTTGAGGGCAGATTCGAACTCAGCAGTCAAACATACATCTAAAAATCATATTTGCAAATCATGTATGTCAAAAAATCATGGAAATATGGGCAAATTTCATAAATTATATCGATACATTAGCTCTATTTTGTGTAATTCACGGGGTAGGCCAATTTAGAGGGCAGATTAGAACTCAGCAGCCAAAAATACATCTAAAAACCAGATTTGCAAATCATTTATGTTAAAAAATCATGGAAATATTGGCAAATTTCATAAATTATATCGATAAATGTGCTCTAGTTTGTGGAATTCACGTGGTAGGCTAATTTTGAGGGCAGATTCGAACTCAACAGCAGAAAATACATATAAAAATCATATGTGCACATCATGTATGTCAAAAAAACATGGAAATACTGGCAAATTTCATAAATTATATCGATAAATGAGCTCTATTTTGTGTAATTGACGTGGTACGCCAATTTTGAGGGCAGATTCGAACTCAACAGCCAAAAATACATCTAAACATCATATTTACAATCATGTATGTCCAAAAATTATGGAAATATGGGCAAATTTCATAAATTATATCGATAAATTAGCTCTATTTTGTGTAATTGACGTCGTAGGCCAATTTTGAGGGCAGATTCGAACTCACCAGCCGACAATACATCTACAAATCATATTTGGAAATCATGTATGTCCAAATATAATGGAAATATGGGCAAATTTCATAAATTATATCGATAAATTAGCTCTATTTTGTGTAATTGACGTGGTAGGCCAATTGTGAGGGCAGATACGAACTCAGCCGCCGACAATACATCTACAAATCATATTTGCAAATCATGTATGTCCAAAAATCATGGAAATATGGGCAAATTTCATAAATTATATCAATAAATTAGCTCTATTTTGTTGAATTGACGTGGTAGGCCAATATTGAGGGCAGATTAGAACTCAGCAGCCGAAATTACATCTAAAAACCAGATTTGCAAATAATTTATGTTAAAAAATCATGGAAATACTGGCAAATTTCATAAATTATATCGATAAATGTGCTCTACTTTGTGTAATTCACGTGGTAGGTCAATTTTGAGGGCAGATTCGAACTCAACAGCAGAAAATACATCTACAAATCATATTTACAAATCATGTATGTCCAAAAATCATGGAAATATTAGCAAATTTCATAAATTATATCGATAAATGAGCTCTATTTTGTGTAATTGACGTGGTAGGCCAATTCTGAGGGCAAATTCAAACTCAGCAGCCGACAATACATCTACAAATCATATTTGCAAATCATGTATGGCCAAAAATCATGGAAATATGGGCAAATTTCATAAATTATATCGATAAATGTGCTCTAGTTTGTGTAATTCACGTGGTAGGCCGATTTTGAGGGCAGATTCGAAGTCACCAGCCAACAATACATCTAAAAATCATATTTGCAAATCATGTATGTCCAAATATAATGGAAATATGGGCAAATTTCATAAATTATATCGATAAATGTGCTCTAGTTTGTGTAATTCACGTGGTAGGCCAATTGTGAGGGCAGATTCGAATTCAGCCGCCGACAGTACATCTACAAATCATATTTGCAAATCATGTATGTCCAAAAATCATGGAAATATGGGCAAATTTCATAAATTATATCGATACATTAGCTCTATTTTGTGTAATTCACGGGGTAGGCCAATTTAGAGGGCAGATTAGAACTCAACAGCCAAAAATACATCTAAAAACCATATTTGCAAATCATTTATGTTAACAAATAATGAAAATATTGGCAAATTTCATAAATTATATCGATAAATGTGCTCTAGTTTGTGGAATTCACGTGGTAGGCCAATTTTGAGGGCAGATTCGAACTCAACAGCAGAAAATACATATAAAAATCATATGTGCACATCATGTATGTCAAAAAAACATGGAAATACTGGCAAATTTCATAAATTATATCGATAATTGAGCTCTTATTTGTGTAATTGACGTGGTAGGCCAGTTTTGAGGGAAGATTCGAACTCAGCAGCCAAAAATGCATCTAAAGATCATATTTGCAATCATATATGTCCAAAAATTATGGAAATATGGGCAAATTTCGTAAATTATATCGATAAATGTGCTCTACTTTGTGTAATTCACGTGGTAGGCCAATTCTGAGGGCAAATTCGAACTCAGCAGCCGACAATACATCTACAAATCATATTTGCAAATCATGTATGTCCAAAAATCATGGAAATATGGGCAAATTTCATAAATTATATCGATAAATGTGCTCTAGTTTGTGTAATTCACGTGGTAGGCCGATTTTGAGGGCAGATTCGAACTCAGCAGTCAAACATACATCTAAAAATCATATTTGCAAATCATGTATGTCAAAACATCATGGAAATATGGGCAAATTTCATAAATTATATCGATACATTAGCTCTATTTTGTGTAATTCACGGGGTAGGCCAATTTTGAGGGCAGATTAGAACTCAGCAGCCAAAAATACATCTAAAAACCATATTTGCAAATCATTTATGTTAAAAAATCATGGAAATATTGGCAAATTTCATAAATTATATCGATAAATGTGCTCTAGTTTGTGGAATTCACGTCGTAGGCCAATTTTGAGGGCAGATTCGAACTCAGCAGCCGACAATACATCTACAAATCATATTTGCAAATCATGTATGTCCAAAAATCATGGAAATATGGACAAATTTCATAAATTATATCGATAAATGAGCTCTATTTTGTGAAATTGACGTATAGGCCCGTTTTGAGGGCAGATTAGAACTCAGCAGCCGAAATTACATCTAAAAACCAGATTTGCAAATAATTTATGTTAAAAAATCATGGAAATATTGGCAAATTTCATAAATTATATCGATAAATGTGCTCTACTTTGTGTAATTCACGTGGTAGGTCAATTTTGAGGGCAGATTCGAACTCAACATCCAAAAATACATCTAAAAATCATATTTGCAAATCATGTATGTCCAAAAATCATGGAAATATTAGCAAATTTCATAAATTATATCGATAAATGAGCTCTATTTTGTGTAATTGACGTGGTAGGCCAATTTTGAGGGCAGATTCGAACTCAACATCCAAAAATACACCTAAAAATCATATTTGCACATCATGTATGTCAAAAATTCATGGAAATACTGGCAAATTTCATAAATTATATCGATAAATTAGCTCTATTTTGTGTAATTGACGTGATAGGCCAATTGTGAGGGCAGATTCGAACTCAGCAGCCGATAATACATCTACAAATCATATTTGCAAATCAATTATGACCAAAAATCATGGAAATATGGGCAAATTTCATAAATTATATCAATAAATTAGCTCTATTTTGTTGAATTGACGAGGTAGGCCAATTTTGAGGGCAGATTCGAACTCAGCAGCCAAAATAACATCTAAAATTTATATTTACAAATCATGTATGTCGAAAAATCATGGAAATATTGTCAAATTTCACAAATTATATCGATAAATGAGCTCTATTTTGTGTAATTGACGTGGTAGGCCAATTTTGAGGGCAGATTCGAACTCAGCAGCCGAAAATACATCTAAAAATCATATTTACATATCATATATGTCAAAAAATCATGGAAATATTGTCAAATTTCACAAATTATATCGATAAATGAGCTCTATTTTGTGAAATTGACTTAATAGGCCCGTTTTGAGGGCAGATTCGAACTCAGCAGTCAAACATACATATAAAAATCATATTTGAAAATCATGTATGTCCAAAAATCATGGAAATATGGGCAAATTTCATAAATTATTTCGATAAATTAGCTCTATTTTGTGTAATTCACGAGGTAGGCCAATTTTGAGGGCAGATTAGAACTCAGCAGCCGAAATTACATCTAAAATCCAGATTTGCAAATAATTTATGTTAAAAAATCATGGAAATATTGGCAAATTTCATAAATTATATCGATAAATGTGCTCTATTTTGTGTAATTCACGTGGTAGGTCAATTTTGAGGGAAGATTCGAACTCAACAGCAGAAAATACATCTAAAAATCATATTTGCAAATCATGTATGTCCAAATATCATGGAAATATGGGCAAATTTCATAAATTATATCGATAAATGAGCTCTATTTTGTGTAATTAACGTGGAAGCCCAATTTAGAGGGCAGATTCGAACTCAGCAGCCGACAGTACATCTACAAATCATATTTGCAAATCATATATGTCCAAAAATCATGGAAATATGGGCAAATTTCATAAATTATATCAATAAATTAGCTCTATTTTGTTGAATTGACGTGCTAGGCCAATTTTGAGGGCAGATTCGAACTCAACATCCAAAAATACACCTAAAAATCATATTTGCACATCATGTATGTCAAAAATTCATGGAAATACTGGCAAATTTCATAAATTATATCGATAAATATGCTCTATTTTGTGTAATTGACGTGATAGGCCAATTGTGAGGGCAGATTTGAACTCAGCAGCCGACAATACATCTACAAATCATATTTGCAAATCATTTATGTCCAAAAATCATGGAAATATGGGCAAATTTCATAAATAATATCAATAAATTAGCTCTATTTTGTTGAATTGACGAGGTAGGCCAATTTTGAGGGCAGATTCGAACTCAGCAGCCAAAAATACATCTAAAATTTATATTTACAAATCATGTATGTCGAAAAATCATGGAAATATTGTCAAATTTCACAAATTATATCGATAAATGAGCTCTATTTTGTGTAATTGATGTGGTAGGCCAATTTTGAGGGCAGATTCGAACTCAGCAGCCGAAAATACATCTAAAAATCATATTTACAAATCATATATGTCAAAAAATCATGGAAATATTGTCAAATTTCACAAATTATATCGATAAATGAGCTCTATTTTGTGAAATTGACGTGATAGGCCCGTTGTGAGGGCAGATTCGAACTCAGCAGTCAAACATACATCTAAAAATCATATTTGCAATCATGTATGTCCAAAAATTATGGAAATATGGGCAAATTTCATAAATTATATCGATAAATTAGCTCTATTTTGTGTAATTGACGTGGTAGGCCAATTGTGAGGGCAGATTCGAACTCAGCAGCCGACAATACATCTACAAATCATATTTGCAAATCATGTATGTCCAAAAAATCATGGAAATATGGGCAAATTTCATAAATTATATCGATAAATGAGCTCTATTTTGTGAAATTGACGTGATAGGCCCGTTTTGAGGGCAGATTCGAACTCAGCAGTCAAACATACATCTAAAAATCATATTTGAAAATCATGTATGTCCAAAAATCATGGAAATATGGGCAAATTTCATAAATTATTTCGATAAATTAGCTCTATTTTGTGTAATTCACGTGGTAGGCTAATTTTGAGGGCAGATTAGAACTCAGCAGCCGACATTACATCTAAAAACCAGATTTGCAAATAATTTATGTTAAAAAATCATGGAAATATTGGCAAATTTCATATATTATATCGATAAATGTGCTCTACTTTGTGTAATTCACGTGGTAGGTCAATTGTGAGGGCAGATTCGAACTCAACAGCAGAAAATACATCTAAAAATTATATTTGCAAATCATGTATGTCCAAAAATCATGGAAATATTGGCAAATTTCATAAATTATATCGATAAATGTGCTCTAGTTTGTGTAATTCACGTGGTAGACCGATTTTGAGGGCAGATTCGATCTCAGCAGTCAAACATACATCTAAAAATCATATTTGCAAATCATATATGTCAAAAAAACATGGAAATATGGGCAAATTTCATAAATTATATCGATAAATTAGCTCTATTTTGTGTAATTCACGGGGTAGGCCAATTTTGAGGGCAGATTAGAACTCAGCAACCAAAAATACATCTAAAAACCATATTTGCAAATCATTTATGTTAAAAAATCATGGAAATATTGGCAAATTTCATAAATTATATCGATAAATGTGCTCTAGTTTGTGGAATTCACGTGGTAGGCCAGTTTTGAGGGCAGATTCGAACTCAGCAGCCAAAAATACATCTAAACATCATATTTGCAATCATGTATGTCCAAAAATTATGGAAATATGGGCAAATTTCATAAATTATATCGATAAATTAGCTCTATTTTGTGTAATTGACGTTGTAGGCCAATTGTGAGGGCAGATTCGAACTCAGCAGCCGACAATACATCTACAAATCATATTTGCAAATCATGTATGTCCAAAAATCATGGAAATATGGGCAAATTTCATAAATTATATCGATAAATGAGCTCTTTTTTGTGAAATTGACGTGATAGGCCCGTTTAGAGGGCAGATTCGAACTCAGCAGTCAAACATACATCTAAAAATCATATTTAAAAATCATGTATGTCCAAAAATCATGGAAATATGGGCAAATTTCATAAATTATTTCGATAAATTAGCTCTATTTTGTGTAATTCACGTGGTAGGCCAATTTTGAGGGCAGATTAGAACTCAGCAGCCAAAATTACATCTAAAAACCAGATTTGCAAATAATTTATGTTAAAAAATCATGGAAATATTGGCAAATTTCATAAATTATATCGATAAATGTGCTCTACTTTGTGTAATTCACGTGGTAGGTCAATTTTGAGTGCAGATTCGAACTCAACAGCAGAAAATACATCTAAAAATCATATTTGCAAATCATGTATGTCCAAAAATCATGAAAATATTGGCAAATTTCATAAATTATATCGATAAATGAGCTCTATTTTGTGTAATTGACGTGGTAGGCCAATTGTGAGGGCAAATTCGAACTCAGCAGCCGTCAATACATCTACAAATAATATTTGCAAATCATGTATGTCCAAAAATCATGGAAATATGGGCAAATTTCATAAATTATATCGATAAATGTGCTCTAGTTTGTGTAATTCACGTTATAGGCAGATTTTGAGGGCAGATTCGAACTCAACAGCAGAAAATACATCTAAAAATCATATTTTTAAATCATTTATGTCAAAAAATCATGGAAATATTGGCAAATTTCATAAATTATATCGATAAATTAGCTCTATTTTGTGTAATTGACGTGGTAGGATAATTTTGAGGGCAGATTCGAACTCAACAGCAGAAAATACATCTAAAAATCATATTTGCAAATCATGTATGTCCAAAACTCATGGAAATATGGGCAAATTTCATAAATTATATCGATAAATTAGCTCTATTTTGTCTAATTTATTGTTTAATTTATTGTTTAATATTTTGGGGAGGGTCTAGCACCATAATATCAGTACTGTCAGTGCAACGGTCTGACCGGTATGGTGGTCACAATTTTGGCACAGGGTGGCACTGTACCGGTTATGGTGTGTAAGATACAGTGTATGTCAGTAGTGGGCTGTGTTGGCATCCATGGGGTGGATCTAGCACCATAATATCAGTACTGTCAGTGCATCGGTCTGACCGGTATTGTGGTCACAATATTGGCACAGGGTGGCACTGTACCGGTTATGGTGTGTAAGATACAGTGTATGTCAGTAGTGGGCTGTGTTGGCATCCATTGGGAGGGTCTAGCAGCATAATATCAGTACTGTCAGTGCATCGGTCTGACCGGTATTGTGGTCACAATATTGGCACAGGGTGGCACTGTACCGGTTATGGTGTGCAAGATACAGTGTATGTCACTAGTGGGCTGTGTTGGCATCCATGGGGAGGGTCTAGCACCATAATATCAGTACTGTCAGTGCAACGGTCTGACCGGTATGGTGGTCACAATATTGGCACAGGGTGGCACTGTACCGGTTATGGTGTGTAAGATACAGTGTATGTCAGTAGTGGGCTGTGTTGACATCCATGGGGTGAGTCTAGCACCATAATATCAGTACTGTCAGAGCAACGGTCTGACCGGTATGGTGGTCACAATATTGGCACAGGGTGGCACTGTACCGGTTATGGTGTGTAAGATACAGTGTATGTCAGTAGTGGGCTGTATTGGCATCAATGGGGAGGGTCTAGCACCATAATATCAGTACTGTCAGACCACGGTCTGACCGGTATGGTGGTCACAATACTGGCACAGGGTGGCACTGTACCGGTTATGGTGTGTAAGATACAGTGTATGTCAGTAGTGGGCTGTGTTGGCATCCATGGGGAGGGTCTAGCACCAAAAATATCAGCACTGTCAGTGCAACGGTCTGACCGGTATGGTGGTCTCAATATTGGCAGAGGGTGGCACTGTACCGGTTATGGTGTGTAAGATACAGTGTATGTCAGTAGTGGGCTGTGTTGGTATCCATGGGGAGGGTCTAGCACCATAATATCAGTACTGTCAGTGCAACGGTCTGACCGGTATGGTGGTCACAATGTTGGCACAGGGTGGCACTGTACCGGTTATGGTGTGTAAGATACAGTGTATGTCAGTAGTGGGCTGTGTTGGCATCCATGGGGAGGATCTAGCACCAAAATATCAGTACTGTCAGTGCAAGGGTCTGACCGGTATGGTGGTCACAATATTGGCACAGGGTGACACTGTACCGGTTATGGTGTGTAAGATACAGTGTATGTCAGTAGTGGGCTGTGTTGGCATCAATGGGGAGGGTCTAGCACCATAATATCAGTACTGTCAGTGCAAGGGTCTGACCGGTATGGTGGTCACATTATTGGCACAGGGTGGCACTGTACCGGTTATGGTGTGTAAGATACAGTGTATGTCAGTAGTGGGCTGTGTTGGCATCCATAGGGAGGGTCTAGCACCATAATATCAGTACTGTCAGTGCAACAGTCTGACCGGTATGGTGGTCAATATATTGGCACAGGGTGGCACTGTACCGGTTATGGTGTGTAAGATACAGTGTATGTCAGTAGTGGGCTGTGTTGGCATCCTTAGGGAGGGTCTAGCACCATAATATCAGTACTGTCAGTGCAACGGTCTGACCGGTATGATGGTCACAATATTGGCACAGGGTGGCACTGTATCGGTTATGGTGTGTAAGATACAGTGTATGTCAGTAGTGGGCTGTGTTGGCATCAATGGGGAGGGTCTAGCACCATAATATCAGTACTGTCGGTGCAACGGTCTGACCGGTATGGTGGTCACAATATTGGCACAGGGTGGCACTGTACTGATTATGGTGTGTAAGATACAGTGTATGTCAGTAGTGGGCTGTGTTGGCATCAATGGGGAGGGTCTAGCACCATAATATCAGTACTGTCGGTGCAACGGTCTGACCGGTATGGTGGTCACAATATTGGCACCAGGTGGCACTGTACCGGTACTGGTGTGTAAGATACAGTCTATGTTAGTAGTGGGCTGATTTGGGACCCATGGGGAGGGTCTAGCACCATACCATCAGTACTGTCCAGGGAAGGCTCTGACCGGTATGGTGGTCACAATATTGGCACCAGGTTGCACTGTACTGGTACTGGTGTGTAAGATACAGTCTATTTTAGTAGTGGGCTGTGTTGGGGTATATATATATATATATACAGTATATATATACGGTATATATATATAATATACAGTATATATATATATATAGTACACACAGTACATAGAGTGAGGGCTGGTCCAATCCAGAGTGAGGTTTGGCATTCTCTATCCAACCTTAGCCGTTTCTGTCTGTCTCTGTTACTGTCCTACTTTTTCCTTATGGGGGCGGGGGCTAGGAATCCTCCTCCTCTTGTAGACTTCACCCACTTGACGAGCCAGAGAAAGGGGCGAGGGAACGGGAAAGTGGTCCGGGATCCTAAGAATTGGAACTTTAAATGTTGTTTCTTTTCAGTCTCTGTGTCGGGTCGGCCACCCCCAGGTGTGGGTATGTGCCTGAATGTATACTTCCAACATCTGACAGACATTACTACCATATTCCAACATCTGACAGACGTTGCTACCTTAATCCAACATCTGGCAGACATTATTACCATATTCCAACATCTGGCAGACATTACTACCTTATTCCAACATCTGGCAGACATTACAACCTTATTCTAACATCTGGCAGACATTATTTACTACCATATGCCAACATCCGGCAGACATTTCTACCTTATTCCTACATCTGACAGACATTACTACCTTATTCCAACAACTGCCAAACATTACTATCCTATTCCAACATCTGGCAGACATTACTACCATATGCCAACATCTGAAAGACATTGCTACCTTATTCCAACATCTGGCAGATATCTCTACCTTATTCCAACAACTGCCACACATTACTAGCTTATTCCAACATCTGGCAGACATTACTACCTTATTCCAACATCTGACAGACATTTCTACCTTATTCCAACATCTGACAGATATTACTACCTTATTCTGACAACTGACAGACATTACCACCATATTCCAACATCTGACAGACATTACTACCTTATTTCAACAACTGCCAAACATTGCTACCTTATTCCAACATCTGACAGACATTACTACCTTATTCCAACATCTGGCAGACATTATTACCTTATTCCAACATCTGACAGAAATTACTACCTTATTCCAACAACTGCCAAACATTACTAACTTATTCCAACATCTGACAGACATTACTACAGTATTTCAACATCTAGCAGACATTACTGCCTTATTTCAACATCTGGCATACATTTCTACAATATTTCAACATCTGGTAGACATTACTACATTATTGCAACATTTGACAGACATTACTACCATATTCCAACATCTGACAGACGTTAACCTTATTCCCAATTCTGGCAGACATTACTGCCTGATTGCAACATCTGACAGACATTTCCACAGTATCCTAACATCTGGCAGACATTACTACAATATTCCAACATCTGACAGATATTACTTCCTTATTCCAATATCTGGCAGACATTGCTATAATATTGCAGCATCTGACAGACATAACTACCTTATTCCAACATCCGACTGACATTACTACCATATTGCAACATCTGACAGACATTTCCACAGTATCCTAACATCTGGCAGACATTACTATAATATTCCAACATCTGACAGATATTACTTCCTTATTCCAATATCTGGCAGACATTGCTATAATATTGCAACATCTGACAGACATAACTACCTTATTCCAACATCCGACTAACATTACTACCATATTGCAACATCTGACAGACATTACTACCTTATTTCAACATCTGGCAGACATTACTAACTTATTCCAACATCTGGCAGACATTATTACCTGATTGGAACATCTGACAGACATTCCTAACCTATTCCAACATCGGGCAGACATTCGTAGCTTATTCCAACATCTGGCAGACATTACTACCTGTTTGAAACATCTGACAGACAATTTTACATTCAAACATCTGACAGACATTTCTACAATATTCCACTATCAAAGACATGAAGGACATTGGTCAGACAGAATTCATGTACGAACATCCGGCAGACAGAAAAACAAACACCGACCTCGGGGGAGACAGACAAATATCCAGAAAGTGAATGCTTATGCCATCTAGTGACAAAAAATGGAAACTAGTAATTAATCCCTAAAAGTGAAGGCGTATGCCATCTAGTGACAAAAATGGAAACTAATAAATATGCCCCAAAAGTTAATACCTACGCCATCTAGTGACAGAAAAATAAACTAATAATTCAGCCAGCAAAGTGAATGCTTACGCCATCTATTGACTGACAAGGAAACTAATAATTAAACCAGAAAATTGAATGCTTATGCCATCTATTGTCAGAAAAAGGAACTAATGATTAAATCTGAAAAGTGAATGCCTAGGCCACCTATTGGCGAGATAATAAACTAATACACATATCCAGAAAGTGAATGCTTATGCCATCTATTGGAGGAAAATAGAACTAATATCTAGGAGTACAAAAGCGACTGCTTACGCCATCTCTTGGCAGAAAATGAAACTAATTAGGTTAGTATATTTTCTTACCACTAGATGGCGTAAGCATTCACTTTTTGGGCTATTTTATTAGTTTCCATTTTTGTCACTAGATGGCGTATGCCTTCACTTTTATGGATTAATTACTAGTTTCCATTTTTTGTCACTAGATGGCATAGGCATTCACTTTCTGGATATTTGTGTGTCTGCCCAATGTCGATGTTTGTTTTTCTGTCTGCCGGATGTTCGTACATGAATTCTGTCTGACCGATATCCTTCATGTCTTTGATAGTGGAATATTGTAGTAATGTCTGCCAGATGTTGGAATAAGGTAGTAATGTCTGTAAGATGTTGGAATATTGTTGAAATGTCTGCCAGTTGTTGGAATGTAAAATTGTCTGTCAGATGTTTCAAACAGGTAGTAATGTCTGCCAGATGTTGGAATAAGGTACGAATGTCTGCCAGATTTTCGAATAGGTTAGAATTGTCTGTCAGATGTTGCAATCAGGTAATAATGTCTGCCAGATGTTGGAATAAGGTGGTAATTATGTCTGCCAGATGTTGGAATACGGTAGTAATGTCTGTCAGATGTTTCAATATGGTAGTAATGTCAGTCATATGTTGGAATAAGGTAGTTATGTCTGTCAGATGTTGCAATATTATAGTAATGTCTGCCAGATATTGGAATAAGGCGGTAATGTCTGTCAGATGTTGGAATATGGTATTAATGTCTGCCAGATGTTGGAATATGGTAGTAATGTCTGTCAGATGTTGAAATAGGGTAGGCCTATTAATATCTGCTAGATGTTGGAATATGGTAGTGATGTCTGTCAGATGTTGAATAAGGCAGAAATGTCTGTCAGATGTTGGAATATAGTAGTAATGTCTGTCAGATGTAGGAATATGGTAGTAATGTCTGTCAGATGTAGGAATATGGTAGTAATCTCTGCCAGATGTTGGAATAAGGTAGTAATGTCTGTCAGATGATGGTATAATTATGGTAGTAATGTCTGTCAGATGTTGGAATATGGTAGTAATGTCTGCCAGATGCTGGAATAAGGTAGTAATGTCTGTCAGATATTGGAATAAGGTAATAATGTCTGCCAGATGTTGGAATAAGGTAGTAATGTCTGCCAGATGTTGGAATATGGTAATATTGTCTGCCAGATGTTGGAATATGGTATGAATGTCTGCCAGATGTTGGAATATGGTAGTAATGTCTGTCAGATGTTGAAATAGGGTAGGCCTATAACTATCTGCCAGATGTTGGAATTTGGTAGTAATGTCTGCCAGATGTTGGAATATGGTAGTAATGTCTCAAATGTTGGAATATGGTAGCAATGTCTGCCAGTTGGAATATGGTAGCAATGTCTGCCAGATGTTGGAATAAGGTAGGAATGTCTGCCAGGTGTTGGAATATGGTAGTAATGTCTGTCAGATGTTGAATAAGGTTGTAATGTCTGTCATATGTTGGAATATAGTAGTAATGTCTGTCAGATGTTGGAATATGGTAGTAATGTCTGTCAGACGTTGGAATATGGTAGTAATGTCTGCCAGATGTTGGAATAAGGTAGTAATGTCTGTCAGATGTTGGTATATGGTAGTAATGTCTGTCAGATGTTGGAATAATGTAGTAATATCTGCCAGATGTTGGAATAAGGTAGTAATGTCTGTCAGATGTTGGAATAAGGTAGTAATGTAAGTCAGATGTTGGAATAAGGTAGTAATGTCTGCCAGATGTAGGAATAAGGTAGTAATGTCTGCCAGATGTTGGAATAAGGTAGTAATGTCTGTCAGATGTTGGAATATGGTAATATTGTCTGCCAGATGTTGGAATATGGTATCAATGTCTGCCAGATGTTGGAATATCGTAGTAATGTCTGTCAGATGTTGAAATAGGGGAGGCCTATAAATATCTGCCAGATGTTGGAATATGGTAGTAATGTCTGTCAGATGTTGGAATAACGTAGTAATGTCTTCCAGATGTTGGAATAAGATAGTAATGTCTGTCAGATGTTGGAATAAGGTAGTAATGTCTGTCAGCTGTTGGAATAAGGTAGTAATGTCTGTCAGATGTTGGAATATGGTAGTAATGTCTGCCAGATGTAGGAATAAGGTAGTAATGTCCGCCAGATGTTGGAATAAGGTAGTAATGTCTGTCAGATGTTGGAATATGGGATATTGGAATACACACAGCCATGTGTGTGTTTTGTGTTAGTGTGCATGTGTGTGTTTTGTGTTTGTATGGGAGGAAGGGGATTACGTGTTTTGTATGTGTGTGTGCGTCCGTGTGTGTGTGTGGTATGTGGGTGTGTATGTGTTGTGTGTGTGTGTGTGTGTGTGAATGTGGTGACACTCTACTGTATATACTGGTGACTGGGACAAGTAGCGGCACCCTAACTTTGAGTATTATCACAGAGAGAGAGAGAGAGAGAGAGAATATGTGTATGTTTAGTGAGTGAATATGAGTGTGTGAGAGAATATGTTTGAATGATTATTTGTTTACTCTGCCTCATAACATAAACAACCAGCTCACACACCATCACACACAATATTCCCCATATCCGAACTACTTTTTACAATTTAGTTCTAAAATATTCATCACACAATACGAAGAGCCTAGAAACTATTAAACAAAAGAGCCTCTTGGACAGTCGCGCTAATAAGTGATGTCTCGGCACCAAGTATGCTTTGATAAATAATTGGTATCAGCAATATCTAAGCTCCATTTGTTCATATTGAGTGAAATATACAAACATGTTCCTACACTTATCCACCTTATTCAACATCTGATAGACATTAATACAGCACAGAGAAAGCCAAACGTAATGACAGCTGGAACATGACTTATTGGCGCGACCGTACTGTGTTCCGTCATTTATTTCAACTACATAAAAATATACATAGCATAAACAATACAAATATATTATATAAAACATTCAAATAAACTATGAAAATATACGATACAATATACGGTACATAAAAGTATACTCAAATAAACAATTAAATACACAGTAAAATATATATAAAATACAAAAATAATAAAAGTAAACAATAAAATATACAATATATACAAAATATAGACAACAAAAATAAATATTTACATAACAAGAAACAACAGCTGTGAAATTGATGTATTCACTGTTTACGCTCGTGCAGCCACGGTCTAAAGTCGTGTACTATGTTCACAATTTTAGCTGTATTTACGTATTTTTATATGTGTGTTTGTTGTGTTCTGTTGTTGTTTTGTGTTGTCCCTGTTCCTGCTCTGTCTTGAGTCGGCCACCCCCCAAAACAAAAAATATATAAAATAATAAAATAAAATAAAATACAATAAAATAAAATTAAAATAGGAAAAGTGGGGATTGGGCCTGAGTAAATAAAAAGATAGATAGATAATGGCGATGAATCATAATTACATTCTCTACCGCTCTTCGTGGATTTCTCAGGAATGGGCGTGCAGTTTTAGCTCCAAATTGGCACAGGCTATTTGATGAATCATATCTATCGGTATGTCAAATTACAGATCAGTATATCAAATAATAAGGCAAAAACAACAATTGCCTTATCTCCAATCCTCGAGGAGAACAACAACAAACTCGACCATTCGCAGAACTTCGTTTTCGACACAGGCAAAAATACCATAGAACAGAAAGGGCAATGGTACAGGCATGAACACCGCGTGCAAGCACAGCAACACACACACACACACACACACACACACACACACACACACACACACACACACACACACACACCCACACACACCCACACACACACAGCCCGTAGCCTAGTAGGTAGAGCTCTCGTCTCACACACGAGGGGTCGGGGGTTCAATCCCCGGCCGGGCGGAGACAAATTGGGCTTGTCTCCTTTCATGTGTTAGCCTCAGTTCACCTAGCTGTAAATAGGTACCTGGAATAAGTGGACGACGTTGTGACGTCCCATCTGGCAAAAATGGTACAAGGCGAGATGGGTATCATATGGTTCACCTAAGCTGATGGCTACCTAAGCCTTCGGGCGAGACGGTACCGTCTATAGTGAGAATGGTACCATACAGATCCACCCTAAGCCTTCGTTTCCGATGTCGCCAATTGGCTAAATACAGACTACACACACATCCACAGCCATTCCAACAGTACATAAAACACTTAACATGCATTTCACGCAATACATTCCCAGTTAAGGAGGCGCGATAATAATGAGCTTAGCTCGCATTGCGTGGATTCCCCTTGACGAACAAGTAACTGAGTAACACACCCACACCCACATACACACACCCACACCCACACACCCACACACACACATCTTTACCTTAGTTTAGTTAACATTATTGTATAGTACTTGGTTATAACGACATTGTTTAGGTGTGTTAATGTTTGATTGCATTATATTATACTACCCAACAAATATGTGCGGTTATAGAAGTAGAACACGAAGCGCTATTGTACGCTTCAAGTCTAATGCATTTTCTCGCTACTCATTTGAATATACATGGAGTACACAAGCGAGCTAATAGTTATATGTTTTAGCTTTATCTAAGGTATATCTTTGAGGCGTAAACATTGGCGTTGAATCCCGGTGACGTGTACGGTACTGTATAATTTGGGTGTGTACAATAAAACACAGACACTGCAACTCAACTGGTACACTCGGATACCATAGTCTCCAGCCCACTCATAAATATTCCTAGACTTAATCTATTTCTAATTATGGAAGTATATTTCTGGAAAAAAAATTAAGAATATATTTTTCTATACTTCAACTACAAAACTATTTATACTATTTATTAACAAGCAAGTTCTATCCAAAAATCAAACCAGATAGTTATAATTGCATAACGAAAAACATAGGGGGTCCACGAATTCTTACTATGTGAAACGTTAATAAATCTGTAAACTTATGAGGCGAATCAGAAAAGGGCTCTAAGAGGGATAGCGTTAAGGGGGGTGACCTGTTTTTGTTCTGTCCTTTTCTATCTTTCTCTGGCTTGTATCCATTCGGCCCCATTCAGCCTACTGTTTTAAGACGTTTATCCCCACCCAGGTGTCATTTTTTTACTGGTGAGCGGTAGCGAGCCAGCATATTTTTTATTTTTGTTTGACAGCAGGCTAAATTTGTACATTTTTTGATAGAAAAATTTCTCCGGCGAAGCCGGATTTCTTCATATAATGCTGGCTCGCTATCGCTCGCCAGGAAGAAATCGACACCTAGATGGGGGATAAACGTCTTAAAATAGTTGGCTGAATGGGGCCGAATGGATACAAGCCAGAGAAAGAGAGAAAAGGACAGAAATAACAAAAAGCAGGTCACCCCCCTTAAGGAGTGTATGTGTATAGTAAATAATTCAAGGAAAATCATTGAGAAAATAAATGGTGACCCAAATATATTCTTAACATGACAAAAGCTGTAATGTAATAATAATAATAATAATAATAATAATAATAATAATAATGACGATGATTATGAAAATAAAATATTTCCGATATCCATTAATGAACTATTTGTTAATGTAGTTCAAATATCAAACATGTTTGGCATTAAATATAATATTATAAAATTCGATTTTTTTTTTGCACTAGAAAATATTAATGGAATTGACATTTTGCATAACCAGTCAAACTACCATTAGCCAAACACACACACACACACACACACACACACACACACACACACACAAAATAACACAAACACTCACACGTTGGCACACACAGAAAATACACACAACTCACATGAACATACTACATGTAACTAGTCACATTATCATACAGACACATACAGACACACGAACACATGTAACTATAAGTACACATATACAAGTACACCTTCAAACACACACACACACATACAAACATACGTAAGCACAAACACACATAGGCACGTACATACATCATTCACGCTTTCCATACAAACACAAACTCACACTCTATCTCTCTCTACCCCCTCTCCACCCAACACACACACACACACACACACACACACACACACACACACACACACACACACACACACACACACACACACACACACACACACACACACACACACACACACACACACACACACACACACACACACACACACACTCACTCATATGAAACACACAAACATACAATCCTACTTTGACTGACAGGCATTCTCAACTAAAAACATACAACCACACCCACATAAACACCCACACACACACACCCACACACACAGCCATACACAGTCCCACATTGATTGACAGACAGACAGACAGATGGACAGACACATGGCAGGGTAACACTCCCTTATTTAGCGGGGTGGGCTAATTACGCTAGTTTTTATCAGGTCATGTGTGAGAGAGAGAGAGAGAGAGAGAGAGAGAGAGAGAGAGAGAGAGAGAGAGAGAGAGAGAGAGAGAGAGAGAGAGAGAGAGAGAGAGAGAGAGAGAGAGAGAGAGAGTGAGTGAGTGAGTGAGTGAGTGAGTGAGTGAGTGAGTGAGAGAGAGAGAGTACAAAGGAGTACAAAGGAAATCAAGCAACAACAGTCTAGTGACCCTTCTAGGTTGCTTGTCCTCCAAAACACTGAGGATCAAGTGTCCAAACAGTGGTTTAGAGTGGGTAAGGGAACATTGGAAAGGGAACTACTGCCCTGCCACTAACGTGGCAGGACTAGGAAGTTAGTAGGGGACATATGGGTTAGTAACTGAGGGGAGGATAAAGTTATTCATTTACAAACGCAGTCAGTCGCGGGTTTGATGCGAGATATTTGTCTAGGCGGAATTTAAATGAATCAACGGTGCTGCAGTCTATAACGTCTCGGGGAAGCCCATTCCACAAGTTGACAACTCGATTGAAGAAGAAATTCTTAGATTCGTGCGAGTTAAAAGATTTACCAATAATTTTGCAACCGTTTCCCCGCGTGTAATTAGATTGGTCGATAGTGAAGTACTTACTACAGTTCATATTGTCGATGCCTTTGATGATTTTGAACACTTGAATTAAGTCGCCTCTTAATCTGCGCTGGGTTAAAGGAAATAGATTTAATTCTCTAAGACGCTCTTCGTATGGTTTGTTCTTTAGGCTAGGTATCATTTTGGTAACTCTACGTTGAACTCGTTCTAGCTTGTTTATATCTTTTTGGTAATAAGGGCACCAGGATTGAACGCAGTATTCCAGAAGAGGGCGGACTAAGGAATTGTAAAGGGTTAGGATAACTTCTTTGGATTTATGCTCAAATGACCTGCCTATAAAGCCAATTATTTTGTTTGCCTTCTTAACAACTTCTGAACATTGTTGACTCGGTTTTAGGTTACTCGATATTGTTACTCCCAGATCAGTTTCTCTGTTTACATTCTTAAGCTGAGTGCCATTCATCGAATAGTTTGCTTTCTCATTTAGGTATCCGACATGTAGTACTTTACATTTATCCGCATTGAAACTCATTTGCCAAATTTGGGCCCAACATGACAATTTATCTAGATTGTGTTGCATATCGTCAACTTGTTCTTTTGAGAGTACGCTATTTGCAATTTTTGTATCGTCAGCAAATTTTGAGATTGTGCAGGTGAGACCCTCATCTATGTCGTTGATGTAAATTAGAAAGAGAATTGGTCCTAGTACCGATCCCTGGGGTACCCCGCTACTTACATTGGTCCATTTAGATGCCTTACCGTTTATGACTACCCTTTGCTTTCTGTTGCTGAGCCAATTTTCTATCCATTTCAACACACCGTCTTGTATTCCATGCGCTTTTAGTTTTAGCAGTAAACGTTTGTGGGGAACTTTGTCAAAGGCCTTTTGAAAATCAAGGTATATAATATCTACAGCTTTACTCTCATCGTAGAGGTGAGGATATCGTGGAAGAAGTCTAAGAGGTTTGTTAAACAGGAACGTTTTTTACGAAAGCCGTGTTGAGTATCTTTAAGTATGTTATTTTCCTCTAAGTGATTTACGAGTCTGTCTCGTATGACCGTTTCTAGCATTTTACATACAACTGAGGTTAAGCTAATTGGACGATAGTTACTGGGTAGGGATTTGCTGCCTTTTTTTGAATATCGGTGTTACGTTGGCTAGCTTCCACTGATCAGGCATAGTTCCAGACTGCAAGGATTTATTGAATAGTAATGTCAGTGGTTTGGAGAGCTCATTCTTAGCTTCCTTTAGAACTCTAGGCGAGATTGTATCAGGTCCTGGCGTTTTATTTACCTTGAGTTATCTAAACAGTTCAATACTTCTCTCTCTGTAACGGTGATATTGCTTAGAACATCTGAATTATCAATCTGAATCGGCGATGGTGTAGGGATATCACTGAGGTCTTCTGTTGTAAAAACTGATGCAAAGAAGGTATTGAGGGCATTACTCATTTGTACTTCGTCTTTGGTGTATTCTCCTTTTTCATCGACTAACGGTCCAACAGTTGAAGTAACTACTTTTTTCTTTCTGATATAACTATAGAATTCTTTCGGGTTTGTTTTACTTTGATTCGCAATATGTAACTCTAAGGTCTTTTTACTTTGCTTAATTAACTTTTTGGCTTTGCGTCGTAGCTCTACAAATTTCACCCGTTCTTCGTCATTTTGTGAGGATTTTAATCTATCATTAGCAAATTTTTTAGCAAGCAGGCAGTTTGAAATATCTTTATTCCACCATTTGGGCTTATTATTATGGCCTGGACGCCGTATTTTCGATGGTATGCAGTCTTGCACTGCTTTTAGGTAAGTGGTTTCGAATAACTTCCAAGATGTATTTATGTCGTTATTGTTAATTAAAAGCTCCAGTCAGTTTCTTTAAACATAGCTCTAAGTTTATGGAAGTTTGCTTTCTTGAAATTAGGGACTTTTTCGATGCTACTATTTGGTTCGTTACTAGTAAACTTTAAAGTGAAAGTTATCGTACGATGGTCGCTGTTACTGAATTCATCACCAACATTCAAATTCTCTAGTAATTCTTCTTTTGTTGCAAGTACAATGTCAAGAACGTTATTACCACGGGTCGGCATTCGAACAAATTGATAAAGCGAACTCTCTTGCAAGTTAGTATACAAGTCATGTCCGGAGTGTGAAGTAAGAGTATCGCCCCACTTGGTCACAGGTAAATTAAAGTCGCCAAAAATTACGGTATCTTGTGAGTTACTTACATCTGCAATTTGTTCGTAAATTTCTCGGTCAGTTTGCACTGATTGAGCTGGAGGTCTGTATATTAACGCAAGTATTATTTTTGTACCTTTATTATTCTTTATTAGCACAAAAGATGTGTCGACGTTCACAATTTGAGGTTTTGACACGAGGGTCGGGTTAAGACTTTCTTTGATATAAAATAAAACGCCACCTCCATTTTTATTTATTCGGCTGTTCTCAAACATTACATAACCGGGAAGTGAATACTCTGCTAAAAAGTCTCTATCTTGTGTATTGAGCCAAGATTCTGTTATGCCAATCACATCATAATTTTCTGTAAACACTAGTTCCTCTAAATCTGAAAATTTATTGCGTATGCTACGAGCGTTTGCATAGAAAACATTCAAAGTTTTGGATTTGGGATTCAAGGAACGGTCTTTATTCAAATTATTGGTTCTGGTCGGATCTACATTTACATTCATGGCTGTCCTCGGTCCTCGGTCGTTATCCCTGACGGTTTTGAATTTGGGTCGTGTTGGTGGAGCTTTATCCAAATTCGCGGTTCTTGACGGATTAGTATTTAATTCCTTTGTAGATTGCCGTCCTCGCTGTCGTCGGTCCTCCTTCCTGGTTGTCCTGTGCTGAGTCGATTTCTTCTCCGAAAATCCTTCACCGCATCGTTGAGAAGACGCCCAAAACGCGCTGCTCACACCTGGTTCAGATGAACTCCATCGTCCGAAAACAAATAGTCATCGTAGTAGAAATTGTCCCAGGTGTCGACGAATCCCACGTTCTCCTTCCTGCAGAGGTTTGCTAGACAACGATTTGTGCTGGTGGCTATGTTGTAAAATCGGCTCTCTACACCGAGCCGGGGGACGATTCCTGAGACGATGATCCTTGATGACTTCTCCTTAAACGACTTGATCAGACCGTCGGACTTTAAAAGCAAATCTTCCGACCGGGTTCGCTGTACATCGTTGGATCCAACGTGGATGACGTACATTGTATTAGCTGGGGCCAGCTCTGATACTTCGTCAACTGCTGCAACTACGTCATCCACACCACCACCAGGGATACAAAAACGCTTCCTGGTCTTAGGTGCCCTGGCGCAAAACTCTGTGAGCTGACCACGTATCATCGAGTCTCCCACGAGCCGGACTTCTTCTATTTCCTCTTCGTCATCTGAGTCTGCGAGTATCTGGAAACGGTTTTGACACTCGGTAATCGGTATGTGTTTCCTGGTCTTGGGGCGAACGTTGTTCCTCACGACACGGAAGTTGTCTTGAGGGGGAAGAGAGTCGCTATTTGTATCTTGAGTATCGGAAACATCAGCTGAATGGCTACTGTAGGCGTTTGAATTGTTGGCAGTTGACGTTGGGGCGCTGGTGGCTGCTGGAGTTGCGGTGACAATTGAAGTTTGTGGCACTCCAACGTTGAGTGTTACAAACTCTTGGAGTGATTCCAGCTTCATGGTGAGGACGTTGATCTTGTTGTAGGCTTCATCTAATTTCACTGTAAAATTCTCTCGTTGCTGGCAGAGCCGGCAGACTTGAAGATCGATAGTAGCAAACATGGACTCACCAAACCTACCGGCGCAGTTCGCACAAGCGCGAGGCATGGTGACAGTCACTTTCTTCAGATCACTTCACTCACTTAAAAAACAATTCACTCACTTTACAACACTTCACTCACTTTAAAAACACTTCAATCACTTCAACCGAAAACAAATATGCTGAAATACGCAGAAATAGGTTATCAGGGGTGATAGCCTAACCGAAAACTAAAATGTTGAGATACGCAGAATTAGGCTTCCAGGGGCGATAGCCTAACCAAAAGTTTTTTTAAAAAAATTGAAATACGCAATAATAGGCTACCAGCGTTGAATAGCCTAACCGAATATAATAAAATTGAAATTCGCAGAAATAGGCTACCAGGTGTGATAACGTAACCTTAAACAAATATATGTATAACAGAATATGTAACTAAATATACAATTCACCAAATAGAGATTATATAAAAATAAAGTGTGACTGCACACAGGGGGTTAATATACTGTGTCAACAGATGACCCTGGTGTCACTGTAGCCTAGTAAAGCAGTAGCCTACTCTTTT
>CM064528.1:14123796-14128796 GCA_032716605.1 Paralithodes platypus | reverse complement strand
GTAGTTAGGTTGTTGTTGTTGTTGTTGTTGTTCCCCAAGCTGCCTGGCCGAACAGCCCCAAGGCCCCGTTGAAGGCCAAGGCCATAACGGAGCGCCCCCACAGAACCCTCCCTGCCGACCACAATAAAGCCTGGGTGACCGAAGCCACTCCATGGCTGGGAGCTAAGGAGGGTGCGGAAACGCCCGGGAAACCAAAGACCCACCCAGGGCCCTGTGCCCCTCAGCAATTATGAAGAGAAAGTTGAGGGGCAAAGGAAAAATGTGACGCTTTGGCTTCCAATCTTGGTAGATTGGGAGGTCAATCCACGGAAGAGGCGCCGTCACTTGAGATCTAGACAATATATAAGTAAAAGGAACAGTCAGAGTAAGCTATGGGTATGGCAGAGATCGCTCAGTTCTCACTCCGATAGACCAGCCCATCACCACATGACTAGAACCCAATCCTCTCAGCACCAGCTAGGAAAGGCCCTAGAAAGCCGCCTTTGGCGGGGGTTTAGCTCCCCTATTTCAACCCCTTTCGGGGTTGGGCATCCGCCTAGGTAGTTAGGTAGGTAGGGATAGATAGATAGATGGCTAAACAGGTATGTGGGTAGGTTGGTAGGTAGGTAGGGATAGATAGATAGATAGATAGACAGATAGATACAAATATATAGGTAGATATATAGATAGATAGATAGATAGATAAAATGATATAGATATGGTAGGCAGGTATACAAACGGATATAGATAAAGACAAACAGATGGGTTGGTAAATTGACAGACAGACAGACTGAGAGCCAGATAGACAGATAGATATAGATAGGATAAGGTAGGCAGGTATATAGATAGATAGACATATAAAGATGGAGAGATAGGTAGGTAGATAGATGGATAGAATAATAGATCGATAGGTAGATAAATAGATTGGGAAGTAGATATGAGAATAGTAGGAGAGATACTGTGGATAGCCAGAATATAAACACGGACACATAAACGGACTACATGCATACAGAGACGTAAATACAATAGGGTCCACATTCATTTTTACAGTCACCTGCACAAAAAGCTGGTACACTATTGTTCAGTGCCTCTAAAAAATATGAACATTCCACAGAGAAACACTTTCATTAAACAATCATACGGACGAATATAAAAATTGTAAGTTAGGGAATTATTAAATTATTTTTAGTGTGTCCCCTAGACTAAAGAAAACGACTTCCCCAGATCCCTTTCAGTCTAAGAAACCTCCCCTTCAAGCTAAATTTGTAAATTTTTCGGCAGAAAAACGTCCAAGATGAAGGCTATTCCTCCTAGATTACAGGCTCGCTATAAGTCCTGAAGAAATTGATACCTGAATGAGTAGCAGCCTCTTATCACCACTAAATTAATGAGGCGAAGCGTCTACAAAATTCAAAGTAATGGAGTGAAACAGTGAGGATCCAAAAAGACCCTTCACGCACCAGACTGAGTTAAAGTTATATAATTTCACATTTACTGCTTTTCGGTTGTCAGAAATGTTTAAAATCCGGTTAAACAGGAAAAACGTAATTGTCTAGTGGCAAAAACAAAACAAAATAATAAACTATAAAATATATATAAATAACGTAATTAAATATATACAGTAAGTACATAAATTAAATAAATACTGTATATTAGATTATATCAATAGATATATAATATATTATATAGATTATTTAATATATATAATATATAGATATATATATATAGAGAGATCTATGATATATATATATATATCTCTTATATATATATAAAGATATATATTTCGACTACCATATATAACAACCTCCAAATCCATAATATCAGAACCAAACAATACATTACCAAATTCAGTATGAGGACGACTTTCTTCCTTTGGCTACGGCTACCATTAGATGATTTCGTTCAGCTCGGGAAGGACCTGTATAAGACAAAGGATTATTTGAAACATGCAGTCGCCTTCGAGTTGCAAAATCATTCATATCTTAACAAAATTGGTCAATATTAGCCAGAATATAATAGTAAAACTCAATACATTAAGAGAGTGCACCATGGGAGCTTGTACAACAGAAGGTTATCAATCACCTGTCTCCCGGGACCCCCACTTCTCTTTCTTACACTACCTCATTGATCTGTATTCCTTATATATACATACTATATATATATATATATATATATATATATATATATATATATATATATATATATATAAATATATATATATATATATATATATATAGAATCGCTGTGTGTGTGTGTGTGTGTGTGTGTGTGTGTGTGTGTGTGTGTGTGTGTGTGTGTATTCAGCACGCGCACAAATCCATGCATGGTGTTACATATAAAATAAAAGCATAGTGCTACACACGTAACTGGCTGACTCACTCGCAAAAACAACACAAACACGACCCACAAACAGATACACATACTTTCTCTCTCCCTTTTGAAACACATACAGAACACACACACACACACACACACACAACACACACACACACACACACACACACACACCATAACTCGCACTCAAGCACACACACTTAGTAAGGAACACACAGGAACATTTATTTTCTCACTCCCTTCTGAAACACAAACACACAGCTACACACAACACAACACACTCACACACACATCTAGACACAACACAACACACACACGCAACAACACACAACTACACACACACAGCTACAGACAACACGGCACACACACATATCTACACACAACACACACACGCAACAACACACAACTACACACATAGCCTACATACATACACACACAACAACACACAAAACAACACACAACACACACACAGCAGCAGACAACACAACACACATACAACTACACACATCCCACACATACCAACTACCCCCAACTTGGCCAAAATGGCAATTCTCGTACCGAGGGACGGGGGGGATTCGTCTCTCTCCCAACTCTCGGCTTTGTCACAATCGCTTGCCTGGATCAACTCGCTCTCGCTCTCGCTTTCTCTCTCTCTCTCTCTCTCTCACACACACACACACACACACACACACACACACACACACACACACTTACTCTCACTCTCTCTCCAGCTATCTATTTATCTCTCTTTTTTGTATTCTCTCTCTCTCTCTCTCTCTTTCTCTCTAAATCACACACACACACACACTTACTCTCTCTCCACCTATCTATACCTCTCTCTCTCTCTCTCTCTCTCTCTCTCTCTCTCTTTCTCTTTAAAAAAGTATGTCAACAAGTACTTCCCAATTGCAGAATCGAATTACACTAGAGGAAATGGTTGTAAGATCGTTGGAAAGCCTTTTAGTTCACACGAGGCGTAACATTTCTTTTTCAATCAAGTGGTAAATTTATGGAGTGGACTGCCTAGAAATGTTATTGAGTGGTGTACTGTTCAATCGTTCAAAAATCGACTTGATAAATATCTCGCCCTTAACCCTCAATGTATTGCTTTTACAAACGAATAGCCTCTCAACGCATATTATGTTCACATTGACTCGGTAGGTTAGATACAAGCAGCCTCGTAAGGGTCAATACATCTGATGTTGCTTGTATTTCTTTGTGTTCCTGTGTACGCTCTCAACAGAAATAGCTATATCCATAGATCTCTATCTAGTTTTCTATAAATCGGTGCATATATAGTATACTGTATATATATATGTAAAACAAATATACAGGACCGCTTCCGTGGATTCTAACCCAGGCACCGGCGACTTACACCAGGAAACGTGGAGTGTGCAGCTTCGATACCACTATGGGGAAATATATCTAGATATATATATATATAGTATAATAGATATATATATTTTATATAGATATACTGGTATATATATATATATATATATAGATACGATAGATATATATATATATATATATATATATATATATATATATATATATATATATATATGGAGAAAAAGGCGATATATATACGAATGAATATGCAACCAATTACTACACAGCCACCGACAGACAGCCCTATATAGAATAAAGGGAGGCACACTGACTGCACCGTTCGTTTTAGTTTCACATACATTCATATTTTCCTTCCTTCACTCCCTCCCCTCTCCCTCTCTCTCTCTCTCTCTCTATCTCTCTCTCTCTCTCTCTCTCTCTCTGTATATATGTATTTGTCTATACGCTAGTGTTTGTTGTGCGCTCGTGTGTGTGTGTGTGTGTGTGTGTGTGTGTGCGCGCGTGTGTGTATGTGTGCCTAGATGCATATATTACATCATACATACACGTTTGATCACATATGTATTTGCAATCTCCACACACACAACCATTCTAAATCACCCCCCCCCCCCATTCTCCTACTCATCCCCAAATCGCTCAAAGCCTCGCCAAAATCAAGACGGTATTCCACAGGCGCGCACCAACTGCCAAACACCCATTTGTCCCCAGATCGCGCAGGGACTACAATATCATGGGTGGAATCCGGGGGCCCGATGGTGGCAATATGTTCGTGGCGCAAACCTCCCTTGTGCAGTCTAGGTCACTATGGGGGGCGGGCGGTTATCTAGACCCCCTTCTCCCTCATGTTTAGCTCCATTAGTTTTGAGATTTTAAGACTTCTCGCCCCATTAGTTTGGCGATTTAAGACCTTTCGGGCCATTTAGGTGTCGATTTTTTTCCTGGCGAGGTACCCATTTGTCCCCAAATCGCGCAGGGACAATACTTATCTTATCTTGAAGGGGAATCAACGTACCCATCTCATTTTCTGTCCATTTATTTGTTTGTCTGTCTGTCTATTTATTTAATGAATATCTGATTAATTATCTGTTTCCCCAATTGTGTATGTTTATGCCAACCGTCTAACAATCGTAAAATAATGTATGTATTAATCTGAACATCTGTCTAGCAAGGTATGTATGTATGTATGCATAATGTATGTATGTATGCATGTATGTATGTATGTATGGTGGTTATTTTAGCCCAATGGACATATTCACAATAATACTGCAATTGGCTTCGCTGGGTGTTACTCCCCAAACACCACGCAAAAATTAATACCTATTCTCTCTCTCTCT
>CM064528.1:14105858-14123696 GCA_032716605.1 Paralithodes platypus | reverse complement strand
AATGATACGAAAGGCTTTCCTTTCTACTTTGTCTAGGAGTGCGGTGTGAGAATATCCTCCCCACACATGTGAACAATACTCAATACAAAGACGCACTGTGCCTCTGTACAGAGCCAGAAGCTGCGCAGGGGTAAAGAACCCCTTGAGAGGGTTGAGCACACCCAGCTTCTGGGAAGACTGGTAATATGGTCCTTCCAAGAAAGAGCTTATTATCTTGTTATCTGTGTGTGTGTGTGTGTGTGTGTGTGTGTGTGTGTGTGTGTGTGTGTGTGTGTGTGTGTGTGTGTGTGTGTGTGTGTGTGTATTATTTGACAATTTTATTGGTCTATAAAAATGATTTATTGCATTGAACATTACAAAATACAAATTTATCATATGTCTGCTTGTGTGTTTTATTTGTTTGTTGCTCTGTGTATGTATGTGTGTGTGAGAGAGAGAGAGAGAGAGAGAGAGAGAGAGAGAGAGAGAGAGAGAGAGAGAGAGAGAGAGAGAGAGAGAGAGAGAGAGAGAGAAGAAAAAGGAAAAGAGACTGCAATCTCGACACACAACTAAACAAGAAAAAATGGAGAAGAGAAAAGTAAAAATCAAAAAGAAAACGGAAGGGGCGAAAAGACAAATATTTTGAAAGGGTAACTGAAGGATGAAGACAATATAAAAGCTGTCTGTTGTCTTTGGCTGTCTATTTACCTACTGAATGTGTCTATCTATCTTATAGTTATCTATCTATTCATTTATCTATATACCCATCTGTCAATGTATCTATCTGACACTGTATCTGTCTATCTATTTGCCTATAAGACACTGTACCTGTCTATCTATCTATCTATCTATATAGGTATCTATCTATTCATGTATCTATATACCCATCTGTCTATGTATATATCTGACACTGTATCTATCCATCTATTTGCCTATAAGACACTGTACCTGTCTATCTATCTATCTATCTATCTATTTGCCTATATATTTATATATCTAGTCGTCTATCTATCCGGCATTTCATTTCAATCTATATATATCTTAAATTCCTATTCAATGTATGTTATCAAAATGTATTGGTAAAGTTGGTAATCTTGCTGTTCTAGTCACACCCACCTTTCTTGCGTTACTATTCCTATCCCGATTCTCCATGTTACTATAGTCAGTTCATTCCCAGTTGACGTTCAATTGAATCCCTTAGCAACAGATATATTGATACTGAATGAACAATATATGAACCTACGATGTCTCTGTGCCATATTATTGCTATTTTTTGCAGTATAAAACAAAATAAAAGCAAAATGACAAAATAAAGCTAGACATGAATACGGGGAGATGGGGAGAGATGACACAGGGGAGATGGGGAGAGATGACACAGGGGAGATGGGGAGAGATAACACAGGGGAGATGGGGAGAGATGACACAGGGGAGATGGGGAGAGATGACACAGGGGAGATGGGGAGAGATGACACAGGGGAGATGGGGAGAGATGACACAGGGGAGATGGGGAGAGATGACACAGGGGAGATGGGGAGAGATGACACAGGATGAAAAGTGAAAGCAAAAGTAATGCAATATTAAGGCAGCATAGAGAGACACATAACAAAGAGAGATAGAACAGATAGGGGAATGACAGGTGGACAGATAGATAATTATGTAGGCAGACAGATAGATAGTCGACAGGGAGATACTTAAAATGACAGAAAGACAGTTAGATTGATAGATAAATCTCTCTCTCTCTCTCTCTCACTATATATATATATATATATATATATATATATATATATATATATATATATATACTGTATACTGTATATATATATATTCCTACTATACAAAAACTGAAGTTAGTCATTACTTCATCTCTGTAGAAGTGTTTTAAAAATAGTCTGAAAATTTAAAGTAGCCTAAATTAACCAAAAATTCTGACGTTGCTTGACTAAACACCGTAGCGTATTTTACGCTCCAAAAATACTGAATTCATGTGAGAGTTACGCTTGATTAGTGTTTGTGTTCGTAATTTAGCACATATTGTGGGGTTTTATATAGACTGAATATGGAGAGACGACGAACCTATTTATATTTAAAACCTCCCTTGTCCCGAATTACCATATATTGTAGGAGTTTTCACATTCTGTATTCCGAGCCTATTTATATTAGAAAATCACCATGTTCTGATTTGTCCCTCAGCAGTTACCACTTTTAGTTTGCTGCACACATTATATTTTAAGGGAGATTACAATATATTTTTAAATTTATTTATTGTTATTATTTTTTTAGTATCCTCCTTAGACCTCCATTTAGCATTAACAAAATACCCCTACAACTGGCCTTCATGATATTGTGCATTTTTCAGTAGAAAAATATATCGGCCAAAGGCCGGTTCCTCATAAATTGCAGGCTCGCTTTCGCTCGCCAGGAAATAATAAACTTCTATATAGCATGAGAGGTCTTGAAACTGACAAAGAGATAGGGTAAAAGGTTTTTAAGATCGCCAAACTAACGGGGCGAACGTCTTACAATGTCAAAACTAATAGGGCTAAACATGAGGAAGAAGGGGGTCCAGAAAATCCAATAAAAGTCGCTTAATGTGAACCAGAAACAAATAATACATTTCATGATAACGTAACATGCCATTCTTTATAAAACTCGGGCCATTTTAATTTGGCTGGAATGAAGGGAAAATTAGGTTAGAGAGTAATATAAGAGTTCCTTAAGTGTGTGTGTGTGGGGTGGGGGTGGGGGGTGTCTGAGGCCCCCTTTCCTTCATGCTTAGCCCCATTAGGCTTAGCATTAGAAGACATTCGCTCAATTACTTTGGCAATTTTAAGGCCTTCCGTGCCATTTAGGTGTCTATGTTTTCCTGACGAGCGAAAGCGAACGTACAACTTAGGAGAAACCGGCTTTTGGCCAGGGCATTATTCTACTGAAAAATGCACTAATTTATCTAGAAGGTAGACCTTAGGGGTATTTTATATTGAAAGCTTGAAGATGATATACGGAGGAAAAAATAAATAGATATATTTTATCCCTTAACACCCTATCATTAGAACTGTTTTATATATAATCGGAATTAAATTCGTCTAATATAAACCTTAACAAATATAAAAGACAATATCGCCATCATGCAACATGCCAGCGATTAATAATACTTTTTGAAACCCGGGCTATTTCAATTTGCCTTCAATGGAGGGTAAAATAGGTTAGAGAGTAATAAGCGAGTTCCTTAATATCTCGGGCCAATGGGAAATCGATAGTTCGCTCGGTGGGAGGTCTGGTGTAATGGTTTCTTTGTGCTCCTGGCCGACCTTTTATCTTTTACTATATTTTTAAAAGGGCTTTTCGGTAGTTTCAGCATTTTCGTTCGGTTTTCTTTTCTGGCTCTCTCTGTTTGTTTATATTTCGTACCTGCCTCACTAGCTGTTGGTGTGTATGTTATATATATACTGTATATGTGTGCGTGTGTGTGTGTGTGTGTGGATGTGGGTGTGTGTGTATACAGCTAACCGAAAAATACACCAGCCAGAAACATAATCAAATCTCTCGAGCATAATCACGTACATAAACAGGCCCCTGAGTCAGCGTTCCGCAAATGATGAACAATGCCACTCAGCAAGCGTCATAAAAACGTAAACAGGCCACTCAGGGAGCATACACACAGCACCAAGTCATTTCATAGCCTTCTGTGCGGGACGTTAACACCAAATTTCCTTATAAAATGTCACAGCTTTCGACCTTACGTTTGAACAATTGTGTATTCCAAGGTGTGGATATTTACTAAACCATTCTGTAATAGACATATTTTCTTATTCTCAAAAACAGGCTCTTGGTAGCTTGTAGCTCTTGCAAGGTCCCGAGGTTTTACACAAACCTACAGAGGACGTTAGGCACGGCACACATTCACGCTTTACATGTTACTATTAACCCTTTCACGCATTTATGACGCAGAGGTTGCCAGATTACCAATAAGAAATAGAGTTCTCTCACTCTTATAATTACCTCTCCAAAATTAGTTTTCTGCCCACAGCTAACTCAAAGACAACTGCAGAGGTTGAAATAACTAAACTAAAGGTTTATAAATACCCCTAATGGTAACAAAGGCTTTAAAGTATCCCCAATAGGCTCAAAATCGCGTCATATGACGGAGAGGGTTAAATTGGCTGGTTAACTAAACTCCACTGTAATTCTTGAGCTTCCGAGAAAAATGTATGCAGCGCTAGTGTATTAAAACAACGAGGGTGTTTATATAGAACACAAGGAACTGATACTGAAAGGGTTAAAGTGACACTGCGCAGCAAATATAACAAGGCAAACAAGCCACCAGGCAAGACATGGGAGAAAAATTGTAGACATCTTAAGGGGGGTCACCGTTTTTGTTTTTATCTTTCTCGCCTTTTCTCACTTTCCCTGGCTTGTATCCATTCGGCCCCATTCAGTCAACTGTTTTAAGACGTTTATCCCTATCCAGGTGTCGATTTCTTTCTGGCGAGCGATAGCGAGCCAGCTTTGTATGGAGAAGACCGGCTTCGCCGGAGACATTTTTCTATCGAAAAATTTAAAAATTTACTATAGCTTGCTGTCAAAACAAAAATACATATATGCTGGCTCGCTACCGCTTGCCAGAAAAATATTGACACCTGGATGGGGGTAAGCGTCTTAAAACAGTAGGCTGAATGGGGCCGAATGGATACAAGCCAAAGAAAGAGGGAGAGAAAGAGAAAAAAGCGAGGTGGGCCCCCTTAAGAAACAAAGGAGTACAAAGGAGTACAAAGGAAATCAAGCAACAACAGATCTAGTGACCCTTCTGGGCTGCTTGTCCTCCAAAACACTGAGGATCAAGTGTCCAAACAATGGTTTAGAGTGGGTAAGGGAACATTGGAAAAGGAACTACTGCCCTGCCACTAACGTGGCAGGACTAGGAAGTTAGTAGGGGACATATTGGTTAGTAACTGAGGGGAGGATAAAGTTATTCATTTACAAACGCAGTCAGTCGCGGGTTTGATGCGAGATATTTGTCTAAGCGGAATTTAAATGAATCAACGGTGCTGCAGTCTATAACGTCTCGGGGAAGCCCATTCCACAAGTTGACAACTCGATTGAAGAGAAATTCTTAGATTCGTGCGAGTTAAAAGATTTACCAATAATTTTGCAACCGTTTCCCCGCGTGTAATTAGATTGGTCGATAGTGAAGTACTTACTACAGTTCATATTGTCGATGCCTTTGATGATTTTGAACACTTGAATTAAGTCGCCTCTTAATCTGCACTGGGTTAAAGGAAATAGATTTAATTCTCTAAGACGCTCTTCGTATGGTTTTGTTCTTTAGGCTAGGTATAATTTTGGTAACTCTACGTTGAACTCGTTCTAGCTTGTTTATATCTTTTTGGTAATAAGGGCACCAGGATTGAACGCAGTATTCCAGAAGAGGGCGGACTAAGGAATTGTAAAGGGTTAGGATAACTTCTTTGGATTTATGCTCAAATGACCTGCCTATAAAGCCAATTATTTTGTTTGCCTTCTTAACAACTTCTGAACATTGTTGACTCGGTTTTAGGTTACTCGATATTGTTACTCCCAGATCAGTTTCTCTGTTTACATTCTTAAGCTGAGTGCCATTCATCGAATAGTTTGCTTTCTCATTTAGGTATCCGACATGTAGTACTTTACATTTATCCGCATTGAAACTCATTTGCCAAATTTGGGCCCAACATGACAATTTATCTAGATTGTGTTGCATATCGTCAACTTGTTCTTTTGAGAGTACGCTATTTGCAATTTTTGTATCGTCAGCAAATTTTGAGATTGTGCAGGTGAGACCCTCATCTATGTCGTTGATGTAAATTAGAAAGAGAATTGGTCCTAGTACCGATCCCTGGGGTACCCCGCTACTTACATTGGTCCATTTAGATGCCTTACCGTTTATGACTACCCTTTGCTTTCTGTTGCTGAGCCAATTTTCTATCCAATTTTCTATCAAACGAGGGAGTGTGTGTGACAGAATACAAGTTAAGGGAGGAGTTTTCTGGACTCCTGTCTCCATCATATTTAGCCCCATAAGCTTTGAGATTTTAAGACATTCCACCCCATTAGTTTGGCGATATCAAGACCTTTCGTGACTTTTATGTGTCGATTATTTTCCTGGCGAGCGAAAGTGAGCTTGCAATTTAGAAGAATCGGTTATTTGGCCGGGGCACATTTCTACCGAAAAATGCTCGAATTTATCTCGAAAGTGGGGTCTTTGAGGGTATCTTTTTTAAGCTTGAAGGAGGTCTAGGGAGGAAAATAAAAAATAAAACAAACAATAATAACTAACTAACTAAATGAATGAATAAACAAATATATATAAATAAATTAATATATATATATATATCTCCCCGTAATAAACTAAGGACTGTGTGTGACAGGTTTAAAGGTGGAGGCAGACTATTTTTTTGGCCACATTCTTCTATAGGCAGATATATATTTTTCAGCCACTGTTTCTAGGCTAGTTCCCATTGGTGCATGATTTTAGTTGGCTGAATCTTAACCCTTTCAAGATCATGCTGCCGCGTTTTGACCGTTTATTCTGGCTATCATTAGACGAATTTATGCAGATTAGGAAGGATCTGTGGGAATTAAAAGGGTGAAGACTGCCTCAATTAAGGAGGGTGACTTTGATTTGTTTTCTCTCTCTGGGTTGTATCCATTCGGCCCCATTCAGCCTTCTGTTTTAAGACGTTTTTCCCCATCCAGGAGTCGATCTATACCTGGCGAGCGATAGCGAGCTACCATATTTTGGATAATGAGTTAGACAGCTGATAAATTTTTATTTTTTTTCGATAGAAAAGTGTCTCCAGCGAAGCCGGATTTCACCATAAAGTACTGGCTCGCTATCGTTCGTCAGGAAAAAAATCGACACCTGGATGGGGATAAACGTCTTAAAACAGTAAGCTGAATGGGGCGGAATAGATACAACCAAGAAAGATAAAAAAAAAAGCAGGTCACCCTCCTTAGCCTTCTGACTTCCACACCCCCCCCCCCCCCCTTCCTAAGCTGAATACAATGGTGTAATAATGGCCAGAGAACAGAACGGTAATGCGGCCTCGGTTATTGAAAAGGTTAATATAGCTTTACTTAAGGGGCAGGTAGGCGCTTTTTTTGGACCCCTTCTCCCTCATGCTTAGCCCCATTAGTTTTGAGATTTTAAGACGTTCGCTGCATTAGTTTGGCGATTTTAAGACCTTTTGTGGCATTTAGATGTCGATTTTATCCTGGCGAGCGAAAACGAGCCTGTAATTTTAGGAGGAATCGACCTTCGGCCGGGACCTTTTCTACCGAAAAATTTACAAATTTAACTTGTCTAGGGGGTGTTTTTTAAGCTTGATGGAGGCCTAGCGAGGAAACTAAAAATAATATATAAACAAATAAATAGACCAACAATAAGCACTACCCCCTTAACCCTCTCTGACATATGACGCGATTATGAGCCTATTGGGGTTACTTTAAAGCCTTTGTTACCATCAGGGGTATTTATAAACCTTTAGTTTAGTTACTTCAACCTCTGCAGTGGTCTTTGAGTTAGCTGTGGGCAGAAAACTAATTTTGGAGAAGTAATTATAAGAGTTAGAGAACTCTATTTCATATTGCTAATCTGGCAACCTCTGCGTCATAAATGCGTGAAAGGGTTAAGAACCTACCAGACCACCATGACCGGAATTGGATCGGAATTATTAAAACTCTACGATAGCATTACCAAGGATGACATTGTTAACCCTTTTAGTAACGGGGATAGCCTTTTGTTATATTCGGGTAACTAGTAGACGATTTTATTCAGTTCAGGAAGGACGTCTACCAATTAAAATGCTACAGACTATCTCAATTAATCTTTCTCGCTACCATATATCCTTCCTAAGCTTCATAGAATCGTCTAAACGTAGCTGAAGTCAAGTAAAATAGACGTCACCGGTACCGAAAGGGTTAACACAGAATTAATAATGCAGAACCCAAGTTGAAAGTAGAAAAGACAAAAGCACAATATGAAATTCAGGCGACAACGTACTTCCTTCCCCGCTCATGAATACTTACACATCTATTCATGGTTAACAAAAGGACTCTGAGTATTAACCCTTTCAAGATTATAACGCGCATTGACAGTTTATTGTGGCTACTAAACAAATAAAATAAAATAAATATATATAGGCTATACAGTATATATATTTCTCATAAAACACATTCGAGAATTATAAAAAAGAAAAAAAGAAAGAAAAAAAAAATCACTTTCAAACCCATGCCTTTAGATTAAAATGGAAGAGCCTGGCGAGGAATATATGTAGGTACACTGGCTCTTGGTAAAGCATATATAACACTTACACACATATACAGTACACAGACAAACACATACATATATACACAAACACACAATCACACACATGCACCCACATAAACACTTCCATATATGCACAGAAAAGCGCACTCATATATGTCTACTCACGCACATAAATACACACATACATACACACAACCACAAACACACATACTTGCATGCACATATACAGTATATCACACACAACACATTCATACATACACATATATATACACATATACAGGCCCGCAGTTAATCATGGCAGCAAATGTAATGTATCGTCTGGGAAACATAACACTTACATACACACGTACGTACACACAACTACGCACATAAATACACACACACACACACACACACACACATATATATATATATATATATATATATATATATATATATATATATATATATTATTTTGGAAATATAATATAGATTTCTGAATATATATATTTTTTTAAATTGAATGAATTACATTCGTGGTCCCATTGTTGTTGACTTTCTACAGGTATGTTTTCTTTTAATTAATAGGGATCTTGGGTTTTCCTGATGATGGCTGCGAGACGTTTCCCGAAAATTTGAAAAATAAATAAATAAGATGTTTCCAAGCGTCCTTTTCCTCCTTACCCTTCTACTATATATATATATATATATATATATATATATATATATATATATATATATATATATAGAAACACAAATATATACGTACGCACTCACACACATACATAAATACACACGCAACACACACGCAATACACGAAGGAAGACATATGCATACACATATACCAATCTATCTACTCTCTCTCTCTCTCTGTCCCCCCCTCCCCCCCCCCTCTCTCTCTCTCTCTCTCTCTCTCTCTCTCTCCTTCATCTTTGCTATCCTTTCCTTCCACTTTCTCTTAGGGTTGCTATCTCTATTAGGATTAAGTCCTGGTCACCTCGTAGGGATCGTAAGATCTGTGTGGCCAGTGTATCTATGTAAATCTATGTAAATCTCATCGCCGATTCAGATTGATAATTCAGATGTTCTAAGCAATATCACCGTTACAGAGAGAGAAGTATTGAATTGTTTAGATAAACTCAAGGTATATAAAACGCCTGGACCTGATACAATCTCGCCTAGAGTTCTAAAGGAAGCTAAGGATGAGCTCTCTAAACCACTGACATTACTATTCAATAAATCCTTGCAGTCTGGAACTATGCCCGATCAGTGGAAGCTAGCCAACGTAACACCGATATTCAAAAAAGGCAGCAAATCCCTACCCAGTAACTATCGTCCAATTAGCTTAACCTCAGTTGTATGTAAAATGCTAGAAACGGTCATACGAGACAGACTCGTAAATCACTTAGAGGAAAATAACATACTTAAAGATACTCAACACGGCTTTCGTAAAAAACGTTCCTGTTTAACAAACCTCTTAGACTTCTTCCACGATATCCTCAACCTCTACGATGAGAGTAAAGCTGTAGATATTATATACCTTGATTTTCAAAAGGCCTTTGACAAAGTTCCCCACAAACGTTTACTGCTAAAACTAAAAGCGCATGGAATACAAGACGGTGTGTTGAAATGGATAGAAAATTGGCTCAGCGACAGAAAGCAAAGAGTAGTCATAAACGGTAAGGCATCAAAATGGACCAATGTAAGTAGCGGGGTACCCCAGGGATCGGTACTAGGACCAATTCTCTTTCTAATTTACATCAACGACATAGATGAGGGTCTCACCTGTACAATCTCAAAATTTGCTGACGATACAAAAATTGCAAATAGCGTACTCTCAAAAGAACAAGTTGACGATATGCAACACAATCTAGATAAATTGTCATGTTGGGCCCAAATTTGGCAAATGAGTTTCAATGCGGATAAATGTAAAGTACTACATATCGGATACCTAAATGAGAAAGCAAACTATTCGATGAATGGCACTCAGCTTAAGAATGTAAACAGAGAAACCGATCTGGGAGTAACAATATCGAGTAACCTAAAACCGAGTCAACAATGTTCAGAAGTTGTTAAGAAGGCAAACAAAATAATTGGCTTTATAGGCAGGTCATTTGAGCATAAATCCAAAGAAGTTATCCTAACCCTTTACAATTCATTAGTCCGCCCTCTTCTGGAATACTGCGTTCAATCCTGGTGCCCTTATTACCAAAAAGAACAAGCTAGAACGAGTTCAACGTAGAGTTACCAAAATTATACCTAGCCTAAAGAACAAACCATACGAAGAGCGTCTTAGAGAATTAAATCTATTTCCTTTAACCCAGCGCAGATTAAGAGGTGACTTAATTCAAGTGTTCAAAATCATCAAAGGCATCGACAATATGAACTGTAGTAAGTACTTCACTATCGACCAATCTAATTACACGCGGGGAAACGGTTGCAAAATTATTGGTAAATCTTTTAACTCACACGAATCTAAGAATTTCTTCTTCAATCGAGTTGTCAACTTGTGGAATGGGCTTCCCCGAAACGTTATAGACTGCATCACCGTTGATTCATTTAAACTCCGCCTAGACAAATATCTCGCATCAAACCCGCGACTGACTGCGTTTGTAAATGAATAACTTTATTTTATCCCCCCCTCAGTTACTAACCCATTTGTCCCCTACTAACTTCCTAATCCTGCCACGGACATTAGTTCCAGGGCAGTAATTCCCTTTCCAATGTTCCCTTACCCACTCTAAACCACTGTTTGGACACTTGATCCTCAGTGTTTTGGAGGACAAGCAACCTAGAAGGGTCACTAGATCTGTTGTTGCTTGATTTCCTTTGTACTCCTTTGTACTATCTTCGCTCCATTACAACACCGACGTAAAACAAAGGACAATACAAAGCTAAAATTTCACTCGCTATCACACCCGAAAACAAAAAGAGTGAACCTATCGAGCAGCATAGTCCCGCGATAAATCCCGCGCGGGAAAGTAAGGTATCGCCGCGGGAAAATAATACCGGGAGAGAGGTGGGAAAAGCCGGGGAAGAGTTTCATGCATAAGGCTGGCCGGGATGGTCAAATAAGGGGGTGGGGTGGGGGGCGGAACGTATTTATTTGCTTATTTATTTATCTATTTAATATTCTTTAAGTTTCCTCTCTAAACCTCCATCAAACTTAAAGAGAGAAAAAAAAAAAATCCTCCATCAAGATAAATTTGTACGTTTTTCGATTGAAAAATGTCCAGGCCGAAGGCCGGTTATTACACTATTACAGACTCGCTATAGCTCGCCGAAAAAAATCGACACCTAAATTGTATGAAAGGTTTTAATATTGACAAATAAAGGGGACGAAAGGTCTTATAGCCTAATCGCCAAAATAATGGGGCAAACGCCATAAAATCTCAAAACTATTGGTGCTAAACATGAGGGAGCAGGAGGCGGTCAGAGAGAAGATGGAGTTGTTGTGTGGTTGTTCGTGGATGTCTGTAATTGGGTGTTGGAGCAAGATATTTATCTAGACGAATTTTGAAAGCTGTTTTGTGATGGGGTTTTGTTGGCAAGAGCTTCATTGTGTCTGAATATATTGAATATATTAAAATACATATAACATTCATTGCCTTGCATGAACTTTCACAAATGGAAACCATCTGTAACGCTAAAAAAAATATGTTTTTGCTAGGCAAAAAATAAATAATTCTATAAATGTTACACAGTAAGCCTTTCGTAAATTCTCATTTGGTGGCTCACCCTCCAAAAATATAATACAAAATAAAATAATAAGTAAATAAATAAATACATAAATAAAATAAAGCACAAAATAAGGCAAGATTACATTACCCATCATTTTGTATTTGTTAGGCTGTTGGTCATGACAGATGACACACAGGAATAGGAAAATACCACACATACGATCGTGTATGGGACTCATTCAAGTCAAGGTTCCGTACATACTCGTATTTGCAGTGTGCATATTTTTCTATGTATACTATTAGTGCACATACAGTTTTCAGGTAAGCAAGTGAGGGGGACTAAAAATATACTCTGTACCTCAGTCTCCAAAATGTGGAGGGGGCGCGTCCCCCTGTCCCCCACACAAATGAGGCGTCTGATTGTAGTTGCATTACTTCCGCCACCGGTCTATGAATGATCGACTTTGTTGTTGTTGTTGTTGTTATTTCTTGGGATCAGAGGTGGCGGGTGTATAAGACACGTTTGATTTGTCGCCGTATTTTTTCTAGATAATGAGCTGAAATTTGGTGTACTGTTATATATTGGCCAACGAAAGTGCTGTTCCAAGTAAGAGCCAAAGCCATATACGCGAAAACTGCGCCGCCACAGTTTGTGCGCGTAGTGGTTCTTGATGTGATTTGTTTCATTGTACAGTCTAGGTTAATAAGTCTTGTCAGATATTTCACAAAGTTTCGGACACTGACTAATACTCTGAGGGATAAACACTTTTCCCAGTAACTATAAAGATACCAATAACACTTTTAGAGCGAAAACAACTGGAATCTATGACAACACTTAATAATCCCGATTGTACCTTTGTATATTTTAGGCATCAATATTTACAGCGTATGAAGGAACCATTGCAGTGTAAAAATGGTTCACATTCACAGTGTTATTATGTTAATTTGGGTAAATTAGTGGAGGGTGGCCTAATTTCGCCGTTTTTTCCAACCTAATATATGATTAATCCGGATTTATAAAAATTCGGACTATTTGGATTTTCGGATTATCAGTGTTCGGATTAATTATTTTTACTGTAGTGTGATAAGATTTGCGCTGTGTTAGGATAATGTATTTTGTTTAGCGATAGTGTAGTGTTGTGGTTGTTTGTGTGGGTGTTTGGTGTTGTGATATAGTGATATGGTGTGGTTGTTTGGTGTTGTGATATAGTGATATGGTGTGGTTGTTTGTGTGGGTGTTTGGTGTTGAGATATAGTGATATGGTGTGGTTGTTTGTGTGGGTGTTTGGTGTTGTGATATAGTGATATGGTGTGGTTGTTTGTGTGGGTGTTTGGTGTTGTGATATGGTGTGGTTGTTTGTTGTTGTTATTGTTAATGGTCTTGTATGATAATAATTATGGTGTGTTGTGATGGTGTATTGTGTTGTGTGATAGTGTAGTGCTGTAGTTGATTTTGTTGATTGTGTTTGGTGTTGTGATATGGTGTGGTTGTTATTTACTGTTTTGGCTGTTGATGTTGTTGTGCGTGATGGGTGTTGATGGTGTACAGTACAATACCATATTACACCATCACACTGTACCACACTACCACATAATATCACTACCACAATCATCTACCATACCACTTTACTACCCTCCACCATGCTACCATATCACTGTACTATTACACAAGACACAGCTACCATATCAAAATCTTAGACTTCATTCACACTATCACAATCTCCCACACCACACCACACAACTACCATACCACACCACAACTACCACCCACCCTATCAAAATTCCACACACCACATCACAAAACTACCATACCACACCACACAACAACTACCACACACCCTATCAAAATCTCACACACCACACCACAATACTACCATACCATACCACAAAACTACCACACACCCTATCAAAATTCCACACATCACTTCACAAAACTACCATACCATACCACAAAACTACCACACACCCTATCAAAATCTCACACACACCACAAAACTACCATACCATACCACAAAACTACCACACACCCTATCAAAATTCCACACACCACTTCACAAAACTACCATACCACACCACACAACAACTACCAAACACCCTATCCAAATCACACACACCACACCACAAAACTACCATACCATACCACAAAACTACCACACACCCTATCAAAATTCCACACACCACTTCACAAAACTACCATACCATACCACACAACAACTACCAAACATCCTATCCAAATCTCACACACTACACCACAAAACTACCACACCATACCACACAACAACAACCACACACCCTATCAGAATTCCACCCCCCCCCCCCGCTACATTACACCACCACATCCATCTACCATACATGAAAAGTTGGAGAGTGTAAAAATAAAGTGCCACCATCTAACGGGAAAAAAGTGAAGCCGCTCCGACCTCGAAACACCCATACACACACCATAGCACAGTGCCATACATAGATAGATAGAGAGATATGTGGATAGATAGATAGATAAAGGGATAGGTAGGTAGATTGGAACAAAATAAAAAAGGCAAATCGCACCAAAACACGGTACATAATGCCTTTTGGGATTTCTGGCTCTCATACACTGAAATAATCCTATTTCCATATGTAACAATAACATGTACAGTAATGGACATATATTCTTAACCACCCTGTGAATTTCACTATGTTAGTATTACATATGAAAGAGACCAGTAAATACATAATAGTTACAATGCATAGTGGCAGACTAAAAAGCTCCGAAAATGAATACAAATGGACACAGTATGGTATATTTCAAATGGACACAGTATGGTATATTACAAATGGACACAGTATGGTATATTTCAATTACGGTATATTTCAAATGGACACAGTATGGTATATTTCAATTACGGTATATTTCAGTTTGTTCCATAGACCTCCGTCGAACTTAAAAACAACCCTAAACACTATTTCGAAATAAATTTGAGCATTTTTCGGTAGAAAAACGTCCCAGCCAAAGGCCAGTTCCTCCTGAATTAAAGGCTTGCTATCGTTCGCCAAGAAAACACGAGACCTAAATACCACGAAAGGTCTAAAATTGACAAATAAATGGGGCGAAAGGTCTTAAAATCGCCAAAGTAATGGGGCGAATGCTTTAAAATCTCAAAGCTAATGGGACTAAACATGAGGGAGAAGTGGGTCCAGAAACAACCACCCTTCCACTCCCACAAATCAAATCTAAGCGTATTAAAATCGAATAATATGAAATATTGTAAAGTCGGCCAAATAAATGATGTCACGGCAGCAAGTATATTTTTAACAATAATTGGTATCAACACTATCTAAGGATTAATTTATCGTTTCGAGTGAGATATACAAACATGTTCCTATCTTCACACACCCTTTACAACATATGACAGACATTAATACAACATCTGACAATGAATGAAAGAGAAGAGTTCCAATGAATGAAAGAGAAGAGTTCCAATGAATGAAAGAGAAGAGTTCCAATGAATGAAAGAGAAGAGGTCAAATGAATGAAAGAGAAGAGTTCCAATGAATGAAAGAGAAGAGGTCAAATGAATGAAAGAAAAGAGGTCAAATGAATGAAAGAGAAGAGGTCCAATGAATGAAAGAGAAGAGTTCCAATGAATGAAAGAGAAGAGTTCCAATGAATGAAAGAGAAGAGTTCCAATGAATGAAAGAGAAGAGGTCAAATGAATGAAAGAAAAGAGGTCAAATGAATGAAAGAGAAGAGGTCAAATCTATATACATTATCCCGTTAAGGGGGGTGACTTGCTTTTTGTTATTTCTGTCCTTTTCTCTCTTTCTCTGGCTTGTATCCATTTGGCCCCATTCAGCCAACTATTTTAAGACGTTTATCCCCATCTAGGTGTCGATTTCTTCCTGGCGAGCGATAGCGAGCCAGCATTATACAAAGAAATCCGGCTTCGCCGGAGAAATTTTTCTATCGAAAAATTTACAAATTTAGCCTGCTGTCAAACAAAAATACAAAAATATGCTGGCTCGCTACCGCTCACCAGTAAAAAATTGACACCTGGATGGGGATAAACGTCTTAAAACAGTAGGCTGAATGGGGCCAAATGGATACAAGCCAGAGAAAGATAGAAAAGGACAGAACAAAAACAGGTCACCCCCCTTAAGGGGGGATGATGGATTATTCTGTTCCCCCTTCTCCCTCATGTTTAGCCCCATTAGTTTTCATTTTTGGTGATTTTAAGACTTTTCGCCCCATTTCTTTGTCAATATTAAGACATTATTTAAATAATGGGTCAAATCAATCTTAACCCGTTCATTACCGGTGACGTTTTTTGCATTGTACTTTGGCAACTATTAGGCTATTTTTTCAGCTTAGGAAGATCGTCTAACCATTAAAAGGCCACAAACTATCTTAATTTATCCTTTTAGCTACCATATATCCTTCCTAAGATGCACGGAATAGACTAACTAGAGCTAGAATAATACAAAATGTGTCAACGGCAGTGAAGGGGTTAATCATCTATAAACGCTTTACTAAACGTATTAAAATCGTCTAATAACAGCCAGACTAAGAAGAAATAATGCGTCCTGCTACACTGAATTGCAAAATGACTGAATGAGAATGAATTATCTTCCGGTATTTTTATTTATTTGTATATATTCTTTTATAATTTTAACTTTTTGTAGCAAGTCTTATTTTTTTTGGGAAGCTTCAGAATTAAAGAATTAACCCCCTTCTGTACCGGCAAAGTCTTCGTGGCGCAATGCATAAGTGTGTTGATTTTCGGTGTGAGCGTCCTGGGTTCGAATCCCCGGACTGCCACATGTGTTTGTTATTTTCATTAATCGAGCTTAGGAGTAAAGTTGGTTGGTGGAGAGAACATAATAATACTTGAATCTGGCTACTATTAGACGACTTAAAAGGACCCTCACAGGAAGTGGGTAATATTTATTATTAAGATAAAAATCATCCCCTTAACCCCTTCTGTGCCGGAGACGTGTTTTTTGTTTTACTCTAGCTATATTTAGAGGATTTTGCGCGGTTTAAGAAGGATCTGTGGTAGTAAAACAGATTAAAAAAGATAGTTCGAAGCGAGGAAACTAAGAAATATAGGAATAAATGAATTAATAGGCCAACAGCTGATAAGCAGTTCATCATAGTTTTCTTAATTTTCTTTTTAAAGTTTGCTCCCTAGACCTCCATGAAGTTTAACAAATACCTCCAAGAACCCCCTTTGAGATTAATTTGTGCATTTTTCGGTAGAAAAATTCGGATGGATCCTAATAAATAGCAGGCTTGCTTTCGCTCGCCAGGATGTAATCGACACCTAAATGGTACGAAAGGTATTAAAATTGACTAAGAAATGGGGTAAAAGGTCTTAAAATCGCCAAACTAATGAGGCGAACGTTCCTCCCACTTTCGAGCCCCACAATATAGCGTACTAAAGAGTGCGGCGCCAGCAGACTGATTTTCCAGCATGCAGATTTACCGAGCGGAAAACCGAATTATCATAAACTTGGCATAATCCACCCAAAGTCATGCAAATTCTCACAGCTCGCCCCTTTCCCCGTCCTAAAACCGGGAGGTGTCCGGTTGTTTCGCTTGTTAGGCATATCGCTTGTGTGTATGATTTGTGAATATGCTTGTGTGACTGCTTGTGTATATGCTGCTTGTGTGAATGCTTGTGTATATGCTGCTTGTGTGAATGCTTGTGTATATGCTGCTTGTGTGAATGCTTGTGTATATGCTGCTTGTGTGAATGCTTGTGTATATGCTGCTTGTGTGAATGCTTGTGTATATGCTGCTCGTGTGTATGCTTGTGTATATGCTGCTTGTGTGTATGCTTGTGTATATGCTGCTTGTGTGAATACTTGTGTATATGCTGCTTGTGTGAATGCTTGTGTATATGCTACTTGTGTGTA
>CM064528.1:14085858-14100858 GCA_032716605.1 Paralithodes platypus | reverse complement strand
TTCACAATTATCTCGGGTTCTCTCGGGTTCTTCTTCGTTCTAGTCTCTCTCTCTCTCGCTCTCTTTATATCTCGCTCTCTTTATATCTCTCTCTCTCTCTCTCTCTCTCTCTCTCTCTCTCTCTCTCTCTCTCTCTCTCCCTGATTCAAGCACTCTCATTTAAACACTCAAACACACACACACAAAAGTCGGAGGGTGTAGTGGGTTGGGAAAGAGCCTTCTGTTTTGCTGTCCGTGTATTAAAGGTGGGGGCTCATGGGTTGAGATAATCATGGAATGATAATCGCCAAGCTGTACATAATTATCTTGCAAAATGCAATGGCACTGAAATAATTATTAACAATGGTATAAAGGATTTTGTGGATCGTCTATACCGGGCCTGTGACGTCACAAGAGTGTAAGTCCACCATCCAGTCTAGGCTAAGGATACTGGTGTGACGTCACTATGACGTCACAGGCCCGGTATAGACGATCCGCAAAATCCTTTATACCATTGTTAATAATTATTTCAGTGACATTGCATTTTACAAGATAATGATATGCAGGTTGGCGATTATTTGTCCATGTTTACCTCAACCCATGAGCCCCCACCTTTAAGTTCAGTACCAGCTACTATTTTATATTAATAGCCAGACTGCCTAGTAAGAACTGCTACGCCTGTGTGGTCTGTGTATATATGTAACTATAAATGTAAATCGCACAATCTGTACAGTATATGTCTCTTCACCCTCTCTCTCTCTCTCTTCCCCATCTCTCTCTCTTTCTCTCTCTCTCTCTCTCTCTCTCTCTCTCTCTCTCTCTCTCTCTCTGTATATGTTCTTGTGTCTCAGTGGGTGTTAGCAAGTCCCTCTAGGTGTGTGTGTGTGTGTGTGTGTGTATGTGTGTGTGTGTGTGTGTGTGTGTGTGTCAATGCATATGTGTCTGCAGTTGTATACGTATTGGTGGGTTGTGTGCGTATCTATTTCTGTGAGTGTGTGTGTGTGTGTGTGTGTGTGTGTGTCTGTGTGTTGTGTGTGTGTGTGTGTGTGTGTGTGTGTGAATGCATATGTGTCTGCAGTTGTATACGTGTTGGTGGGTTGTGTGCGTATCTATTTCTGTGAGTGTGTGTGTGTGTGTGTGTGTGTGTGTGTGTGTGTGTGTGTGTGTGTGTGTGTCTGTGTCTGTGTGTCTGTGTGTGTGATCACTATTATTGAGATTCTGCTCACTCATCCACATAAGATTTCTCTCTCAATATTCTCAACATTTATACACACTGGATTTTTTTGCAGGAAGAAAATCATCGACGGAAAAATTACCAACTGTAATTAAATGTTATTATGCAGTGCAAATACTATATTATTATTATTATTATTATTATTATTATTATTATTATATGTTATCTAATAAATGATAAATAATTCAACCTACCTTTGTATCAGTCTTTTTATCCATAATTGTTTTTCTCATTTTAGGGTTCTATTAAATATCTATTACTATATATTTTTATTGATTTTAATATATACCTTTCCAAGTATATAATAAGCATACTTGTTCATATATATCCCTCTATCTATTAATCTATTTATGTAACTATCAACCTATCTATTTCTCTATCATGTGCAGAACACAGAGCCCACATTATGCTAAGTAGTAATTGTATATATATCTATATTACTTTTATTATCATTAATATGTGAAACACTTACATTATATCTCTTTTATGAAATACAGCGATGAATGACCGACCATAAATCCCTTTGGGTATCTATGTGTTGGTGGTGTAATGGTTTAGATGCTAATGTTCTGGGTGTGGTGTCCCGAATTCGAATCCCGGGAGGACCATATTCTTTCATTAATTTATTCAAGTGCATTGGAGTTTGTAATGGAGGATTAATGTTAAGAACGGGGTGTTCCTTAATAATCTATCCACTTATTTATCCCTCTATCCCTCTAGGATCTATCTCTCTATCTTTTAATTATCTATATATCTATCTAGCTACGCACATGATTTATCTATCTGTGTGAGTGTGTATCTATTAACAACTAATCCCTATCCCATCCCACGGGTCATCAGCCAGTAATATGCGCAAGATAGGGACCATTTAATGCTAATACAACTGGTCATTGATAGGACCATGGAGTATTCATAGCTGTGTACAGTAATTTATACAGCACATACTTTGGAAATATACACGTAGATTTGTTTTTATTTATCGATCTATGACGTAGCACACACATAACACAGGATTAACATAATCTAAAACACATATACGGAAGATTAAAGAGAACTTACACTCGGGGAATTATCAAAGAGTGAAGTGTGGGGATGATGATGAAGAAGAATAAGAAGATGAAGAGGTGTGTGTGTGTGTGTGTGTGTGTGTGTGTGTGTGTGTGTGTTGGGGGGGGGGGGGGGAAGAGTTGGTGTCATGCGGTTGGAAATACAGTAAATTAGCCAGAAGTTAATACTTTTCATTCGGGTAAACAAATTAAGGTAATGACGAAGTTTCCTCGAAATCCGTCCAGAGGTTTCATACATAACCTGTTTAATAATATACACACAAACAGACGTATATGTACGATCACATTGTAACCATATAATTCTGTTTTGTAGAAATTAATGACACTTTTCTTAAAAATAACTGCTGTTTAATATAACAAAATAATTATATACAATACTAGCCAATATACTCATATACTGTATACACACATACCATTGAACATGACAAATAACACACACACCATTGCATATAACATAGAACACACATATAATTGAACATTACATAAAACATAGAACACACATACCATTGAACATTAAACACATAACACAAATTCATACACATAAAACACACACACATTTGAACACAGAACACATAAGACACATACATACATACATTTGAACATACAGTAGAACACATAACACATATACAATTGAACACAGACCACATAAGACACATACATTCACACAATTGAACATATAGTAGAATACATAACACCCATACATACATACAATCGAACATAACATAACAAATAGAACACCCAATATGAAAGATAACTCACACCTGGAGACAATGCAAGACTAACACACTGCAGCGCGAGGGTGGACACGAGGAAGACGAACAAGTGTGATAAAGTGTAAGTTTAGGAAAACGATGAAGAATGAAAGAGGAGGAGGAGGAGGAGGAGAAGAACAATTGCGAGAGAGGGGAAGGATGAAGGACAATGATAGATAGATACACACAGACCTTTAGATGGCCAGACACATATAGAGATACACCAGCAGAGTCCAGGTCATATAGATGGCCAGACACATATATAGATACACCAGCAGAGTCCAGGTCATATAGATGGCCAGACACATATAGATACATATAGATACACACAGACTGATAGATGCCCAGACACATATAGAGATACACCAGCAGAGTTCAGGTCATATAGATGGCCAGACACATATATATACATATAGATACACACAGACTGATAGATGGCCAGACACATATAGAGATACACCAGCAGAGTCCAGGTCATATAGATGGCCAGACACATATAGATACATATAGATACACACAGACTGATAGATGGCCAGACACATATAGAGATACACCAGCAGAGTCCAGGTCATATAGATGGCCAGACACATATAGATACATATAGATACACACAGACTGATAGATGGCCAGACACATATAGAGATACACCAGCAGAGTCCAGGCCATATAGATGGCCAGACACATATAGATACATATAAATACACACAGACTGATAGATGGCCAGACACATATAGAGATACACCAGCAGAGTCCAGGCCATATAGATGGCCAGACACATATATTTACATATGATACACACAGACTGATAGATGGCCAGACACATATAGATACACACAGACTGATAGATGGCCAGACACATATAGACACCCACAGACTGATAGATGGCCAGACACATATAGAGATACACAAGCAGAGTCCAGGTCATATAGAGATGAAACAAAGACTTTAAGGGGGTTACCTGCTTTTTTTTTCTCTTTCTCTCCCTTTCTATCTTTCGCTGGCTTGTATCCATTCGGCCACATTCAGCCAACTGTTTTAAGACGTTTATCCCCATCCAGGTGTCGATTTCTTCCTGTCGAGCGATAGCGAGCCAGCATTGTATGGAGGAATCCGGCTTCGCCGGAGACATTTTTCTATCGAAAAATTTACAAATTTAGCTTGCTATAAAAAAAAAAAAATATATATATATATACATATATATGCTGGCTCGCTGCCGCTCGCCAGGCAAATATTGACACCTGGATGGGGATAAACATCTTAAAAAAGTAGGGTGAATGGGGCCGACTAGATATAAGCCAAAGAGAGAGGGAGATAAAGAGAAAAAAAAAAACGAGGTGGGCCCCTTAACCCCTTGAGGAAATGACGCGTTTTTGGCAGTTTTTGTTTGCTATCATTAGACGATTTTATACATCTTAGGAAGGATCTGTGGGAATTAAAAGGGCACAGACTATCTCAATAAATCATCTGACATCCATATACCCTTCCTATGTTGAATATAATCGTCTACAAATAGGCAGCACACATAACAGAAGTGCATCATCGATCCTCATAGGGTTAATAAATATGCACATGCCTTACTTTATATCTATCTAGCTACACACACACACACATAATTATATACAGAGCGATCCTTAAATAATTACCCATAGGGATTTCCCATGTATTTTATTATAAGAGATATTACCATAATCACTACTACTATCATCATCACTACTTCTATCACCATAATGAAATACATGGGAATCCCTATGGCCAATTATTTAAAGATCGCTCTGTATATATTAATTATATATATGCATACAGTATATATATATATATATATATATATTAATCGTACACTGCGTAGCTAGCGCCGAGCAAACAAGGCCACACTGCTCGCCTCTAAATGGCTCCAAAGGTCAATGGGGCACCCCTGTTCTGTGTCACTCTCGCGTCATGTTACACCTCTCTACATGTGACTACCGCCTAGCTAGCAAGGGCGAGGAACAAGACCAGGCCGAGCAAAGGAGGGCTTGCTTCATTTGTTACGAAACCCAGGCTATACCACTCTCCGGGTCAAGTTATCCTTTCTATATGTAGCTAACACTGAGCGAGCAAGGCGAACAATGGGACCTGGCCTATGTTGCTCCCTGGGTCGAGCAACTTCAATATCAACAGGGTTCTCCACCCTAGACTCCTTGGCGTGGGCACTCATTCAGCAGAGAAACTCACAATAACGTTAACACTTTATATATATATATACTGTATATATATATATATATATATATATATATATAATTATATATATATATATATATATATATTTATATATATATATATATATATATATACCCGATATATATATATATATATACAGGGTGTCCCAAGAGGAAAGGTCATAACTTTGAGAAATGATAACACAAGGTATTCTAAACATAAAATGTTTTATAACAAAAAGTCAAAATCTCAACCGTTAAACAAATATTGAAGGTTTTATGTAGTGTCCTCGCCCGCATCACTGTAATGGACTCTTCCATGTCACATAGTTTCCAACTGGCCCAAAGTGAGCTAATATGTCTATAATCATTTTGTAACTTACATAATTATATTATCTTTATAAGAACATGGTAAATTAATTGAAGTTAGATGGAGGTGTGGGGAAATACTGAAGAAAATATAATTTTCAACATTTAATATCTCAGTAATGGTTGAGTTTTGGAATATATCTTATAGAACATCTTAGGCTTAGAATATATTGTTTTATCATTTCCCAAAGTTATGACCTTTCCTCCTGGGACGCCCTGTATATATATATATATATATATATATATATATATATATATATATATATTGAACAAGGGTGACGTTAGTGATTAAAACGCGAGAGCTCGCGAAATAGATCTTTCATGGTCTCTCAACCACTCCCTGCAATGACAGACATGAGCGGTGTGCTAGACCAGTGTCCTTTGGAAAGGTTAACACCTCATTACCATCATCAGATGGATTATACTGGATACAGCGTATAATCACCACCACAGACATCCTATTAGTACACTCATTTTCAACACGTAAATCCCACCATATCAACCTTATCAACCCAGATTAAGTCACTGATTGTTGTCATCCCGTGCAGTGAACCATTTAAGGCATTAGGATGATGACAAAAGTTAATAGGCACACATACAGGTGGACATATATACATACAATACATAAACAGCATACATATATACTATACATACATACATATACACACAGACAGGCAGACATACTCAGCCATTCAGACAGAGAGAGATGGAGCTTGTGAGAGAGAGAGAGAGAGAGAGAGAGAGAGAGAGAGAGAGAGAGAGAGAGAGAGAGAGAGAGAGAGAGAGAGAGAGAGAGAGAGCTTGTAAGAGAGAGGGGAAGGAAGGAAGACAAGGTGGAAGGCGACACAAATATTGATGAAGATACCCAAAATAAACCCAAACACCGAAGTTGCCATTGTATTATATTGTCGCCAGGGATGATTAGAGATAGATAGATAGATGGATGGATAGATAGATAGATAAATAGATAGAGAAAATAATGAAAGTGCCACAAAATGATATATACTAGATATATATATATATATATATATATATATATATTATAATATATACAGTATTTATATATATATATATATATATATATATATATATATATATATATATATCAAGAGAGAGAGAGAGAGAGAGCGAGAGCGAGTACAAAGGAGTACAAAGTACAAAGGAAATCAAGCAACAACAGATCTAGTGACCCTTCTAGGTTGCTTGTCCTCCAAAACACTGAGGATCAAGTGTCCAAACAGTGGTTTAGAGTGGGTAAGGGAACATTGGAAAGGGAATTACTGCCCTGGAACTAATGTCCGTGGCAGGATTAGGAAGTTAGTAGGGGACAGATGGGTTAGTAACTGAGGGGGGGATACAATAAAGTTATTCATTTACAAACGCAGTTAGTCGCGGGTTTGAAGCGAGATATTTGTCTAGGCGGAGTTTAAATGAATCAACGGTGCTGCAGTCTATAACGTTTCGGGGAAGCCCATTCCACAAGTTGACAACTCGATTGAAGAAGAAATTCTTAGATTCGTGTGAGTTAAAAGATTTACCAATAATTTTGCAACCGTTTCCCCGCGTGTAATTAGATTGGTCGATAGTGAAGTACTTACTACAGTTCATATTGTCGATGCCTTTGATGATTTTGAACACTTGAATTAAGTCACCTCTTAATCTGCGCTGGGTTAAAGGAAATAGATTTAATTCTCTAAGACGCTCTTCGTATGGTTTGTTCTTTAGGCTAGGCATCATTTTGGTAACTCTACGTTGAACTCGTTCTAGCGTGTTTATATCTTTTTGGTAATAAGGGCACCAGGATTGAACGCAGTATTCCAGAAGAGGGCGGACTAAGGAATTGTAAAGGGTTAGGATAACTTCTTTGGATTTATGCTCAAATGACCTGCCTATAAAGCCAATTATTTTGTTTGCCTTCTTAACAACTTCTGAACATTGTTGACTCGGTTTTAGGTTACTCGATATTGTTACTCCCAGATCGGTTTCTCTGTTTACATTCTTAAGCTGAGTGCCATTCATCGGATAGTTTGCTTTCTCATTTAGGTATCCGATATGTAGTACTTTACATTTATCCGCATTGAAACTCATTTGCCAAATTTGGGCCCAACATGACAATTTATCTAGATTGTGTTGCATATCGTCAACTTGTTCTTTTGAGAGTACGCTATTTGCAATTTTTGTATCGTCAGCAAATTTTGAGATTGTACAGGTGAGGCCCTCATCTATGTCGTTGATGTAAATTAGAAAGAGAATTGGTCCTAGTACCGATCCCTGGGGTACCCCGCTACTTACATTGGTCCATTTAGATGCCTTACCGTTTATGACTACTCTTTGCTTTCTGTCGCTGAGCCAATTTTCTATCCATTTCAACACACCGTCTTGTATTCCATGTGCTTTTAGTTTTAGCAGTAAACGTTTGTGGGGAACTTTGTCAAAGGCCTTTTGAAAATCAAGGTATATAATATCTACAGCTTTAACTCTCATCGTAGAGGTTGAGGATATCGTGGAAGAAGTCTAAGAGGTTTGTTAAACAGGAACGTTTTTTACGAAAGCCGTGTTGAGTATCTTTAAGTATGTTATTTTCCTCTAAGTGATTTACGAGTCTGTCTCGTATGACCGTTTCTAGCATTTTACATACAACTGAGGTTAAGCTAATTGGACGATAGTTACTGGGTAGGGATTTGCTGCCTTTTTTGAATATCGGTGTTACGTTGGCTAGCTTCCACTGATCAGGCATAGTTCCAGACTGCAAGGATTTATTGAAAAGTAATGTCAGTGGTTTGGAGAGCTCATCCTTAGCTTCCTTCAGAACTCTAGGCGAGATTGTATCAGGTCCAGGCGTTTTATTTACCTTGAGTTTATCTAAACAATTCAATACTTCTCTCTCTGTAACGGTGATATTGCTTAGAACATCTGAATTATCAATTTGAATCGGCGATGGTGTAGGGATATCACTGAGGTCTTCTGTTGTAAAAACTGATGCAAAGAAGGTATTGAGGGCATTACTCATTTGTACTTCGTCTTTGGTGTATTCTCCATTTTCATCGACTAACGGTCCAACAGTTGAAGTAACTACTTTTTTCTTTCTGATATAACTATGGAATTCTTTCGGGTTTGTTTTACTTTGATTCGCAATATGTAACTCTAAGGTCTTTTTACTTTGCTTAATTAACTTTTTGGCTTTGCGTCGTAGCTCTACAAATTTCACCCGTTCTTCGTCATTTTGTGAGGATTTTAATCTATCATTAGCAATTTTTTTAGCAAGCAGGCAGTTTGAAATATCTTTATTCCACCATTTGGGCTTATTATTATGGCCTGGACGCCGTATTTTCGATGGTATGCAGTCTTGCATTGCCTTTAGGTAAGTGGTTTCGAATAACTTCCAAGATGTATTTATGTCATTATTGTTAATTAAAAAGCTCCAGTCAGTTTCTTTAAACATAGCTCTAAGTTTATGGAAGTTTGCTTTCTTGAAATTATGGACTTTTTCGATGCTACTATTTGGTTCGTTACTAGTAAACTTTAAAGTGAAAGTTATCGTACGATGGTCGCTGTTACTGAATTCATCACCAACATTCAAATTCTCTATTAATTCTTCTTTTGTTGCAAGTACAAGGTTCAAGAACGTTATTACCACGGGTCGGCGTTCGAACAAATTGATAAAGCGAACTCTCTTGCAAGTTCGTATACAAGTCATTTCCGGAGTGTGAAGTAAGAGTATCGCCCCACTTGGTCACAGGTAAATTAAAGTCGCCAAAAATTACGGTATCTTGTGAGTTACTTACATCTGCAATTTGTTCATAAATTTCTCGGTCAGTTTGCACTGATTGAGCTGGAGGTCTGTATATTAATGCAAGTATTATTTTTGTACCTTTATTATTCTTTATTAGCACAAAAGATGCGTCGACGTTCACAATTTGAGGTTTTGACAAGAGGGTAGGGTTAAGACTTTCTTTGATATAAAGTAAAACGCCACCTCCATTTCGATTTATTCGGCTTTTCTCAAACATTACAAAGCGAGAGCGAGAGCGAGAGAGAGAGAGAGAGAGAGAGTATGTGTGTGTGTGATAGACGAAAACAAAAAATATCCTAACCTTACTCTGAGGTGTCCATTGCATTACTTTAGCCAAATACAGACATGGATGATAATAATAACTTAAATTGACTGCGTTATTCTGTCGCCTTAAGGGGAGATAGGCCGCTTTTCTCGACCTTCTTTTCCCTCATGCTTAGCCCCACTAGTTTTGACATTTTAAGACGTTTGGCTCAGTAGTTTGGCGATTTTAAAACCTTTAGCCCCATTTCGTTGTACATTTTAACACCTATCGTGCCATTTAGATGTCAATGTTTTCCTGGCGAGCGATAGCGAGCCTGTAATTATAATAGGAATCGGCCTTCGGCCGGGACATTTGTCTACCGAAAAATGTACACATTTATCTTAAGAGGATGTCTAGGGGGTGTTTTTATAAGTTTGAGGGAGGTGTAGCGAGGAAATTAAAAAAAATACATTAATACATGAATTAATAGGCCAAAAAAACATTAATACATGAATTAATAGGCCAAAAAAACATTAATACATGAATTAATAGACAAAAGAACAGCCACTAGCCCCTTAACCTTTGTATTTAACAATATATATATTGTATAATATGAAGTAAAGCTGGATTGATTGATTGATTAACCCCTTCAACACGATGACTACCTGTTTACCTTTGATTCTGGGTAATATTAAACGATTATATGCAGCTTCAGAAGGACCTATGTTATTGAGAGGGTATATTGAGATCGTATTTACCCCTTACAGCCCCAGAGGTAGATCACAAGCTACAGACAATCGTCTAATGGTAACCGGAATATGATTAAAATGTAAATGACATCATCGTGCTGAAGGGGTTAAGGGGAGGTTTTTAGTGTGTTTCCTAGACTTCCATCAAGCTTGAAATTACACCCCCTTGACCCCTTTTCAAGATAAATTTGTACATTTTTCGGTAGAAAAATATCCCGGCCGAAGGCCGGTTCCTCTTAAATTACAGGCTCGCTCTCGCTCGCCAGGAAAAAATCGACACCTAAATGGGAGGAAAGGTCTTAAAAGTGACATCAATGGGGTGAAACTTCTTAAAATCGCCAAACTAATGGGGCAAACATCCTAAAATCTCAAAAGCAATGGGGCTAGACATGAGAGAGAAAGGGGTCCAGAAAAAAGTCCCTCAAGTGGATATCTCCCCTTAAGGCGGCATCGCACAAGCATTTTATTTTTCGCCGTTTTCTGGAGCCAGAATTGGATGGCATAGATCTCCTAAACCTCCATCAAACTTTAACAAATACCCCCAAGACCCCCTTTCGAAATGAATTTGGGTATTTTTCTACCGGTCGAAGGCTGAATCCTCCTAAATTGAGAGCTTGCAATCGTTCGCCAAGAAAAAGTCGACACCTAAAGTTAATGGCACGAAAGGACTCAAAATTTACATATACTGTATATGGGGCTAAAGGGCTTAAAATCGCCAAACTAATAGTTTTTGAATATGAAAATGGGGCTAACAATTAAAGAGAAGGGGGTAAAACCCCACCCCTTTTAATGTCACTAGAAAATGTTACATACTCATACCTATGCACAGGCACAGATTAAAGTATGGCTGTACATGCTAATAATAATACACACACATATACACAATATATAGGCTCGTTATCTGCTAGCGAGGCACACATACACAACAAACACCACATTAATATGAAGATATGCACAATATTATGTATTCATTCTCATAATAGATATAACTCAGACGCCTCATGCAAGTTACAATTATGTACAAATACACATGTATATATACACCCCACCAACCCCTCTCTCGCTGTGCTATCCTTGACTTCCAATATTCTTTAATTGGAGTCTGCTATCTCTGCTAGAATTATATCCCAATTCTTTACAACCTCGTTTGGATCGTAAGGTCCGTGCGGTCAGTGTATATATGTCAATCTATGTAAATTCCCATCATTCACACACACACACACACACATACAGAACCACCCACCCACACACACACACACACACACACACAAACTAATTAAAAAAAAGTTATGTGGGGGGAGCAAGCCTAAACATAAATCTTAATCTCAGTTTCTCTCGCGTCTATAAAAATATATTCAGGCATTTCCAGTCATGCCAAGGTATTATTCTAACTCATTTCCAGCCGATTACGATTTTAATTTACTGATGTATATGTCACTGTCGGAGAGAGAGAGGAGCACTTGAGAGAAAATTAAACACTGTTGTAGCAGAGAGAGAGAGAGAGAGAGAGAGAGAGAGAGAGAGAGAGAGAGAGAGAGAGAGAGAGAGAGAGAGAGAGAGAGAGAGATATTTACATATATTTACATAGATACACTGGCCATACAGATCTTACGATCCCTGCTAGGTGGCCAGATCTTAATCCTAATAGAGATAGCAACCCTAAGAGAAAGTGGAAGGAAAGGATAACAAAGATGAAGGTTCTCTCCCCACCCTCCGGTACATGAAAATAGTTAGAAGTGAATAATCTTGGAAATCGCCTGAAGGAATTTGTAGTATAGTTGGAAATGGAAAGGAAAAGGCATGCACACCTTAATTTGTTTGTTTTATTATTATTATTGATTTATTTATTCTTTTTCCTGCTCTCTTCAACTGAAAACGTGTTCATTTCTGCCAGGTTCTCTTGTCAGTGATCAGCTTCTACTGCAGACCAACTTTTCTGTGATATATGTGTCTAACCTTTTTTTAAATGTGTATATTGAGTCACTGTCAATAACTTCATTAGGGAGCTTATTCCACTCACTAATAATACTGTGGGTGAAGAAATGTTTAGTAATGTCTAGGTTCGCTTTCCTGCCTGTTAGTTTTAATTTGTTTCCTCTTGTGGAACCTTCTTTGGCTATCTTAAATAGATTATTAGAATTTACGTTACTAAAGAGAGAGAGAGAGAGAGAGAGAGAGAGAGAGAGAGAGAGAGAGAGAGAGAGAGAGAGAGAGAGAGAGAGAGAGAGAGAGAGAGAGAGAGAGAGAGAGAGAGAAACATACAAACAGTAGCAGGAGATTAAAATTATAACTATAGTCTGTTTCTTTTCAACTGACGGTAAATTGCCAAGTTCCCATCAAATTGTTCAGTTATTTTGAAGATTTTGTAGTGAAATATGGTGCGAATTATATAAACTTGGTCTTAATATGATGGAGAGACATAGTAGTTTCATATTTGTCCATCAAGTATCGATAAATTAGCTGCTAAGGGATTCAATTTATCGTCAGCTTAAAAGAAAAAGAGTATAGTCATTTTATGAACCGGAACATCTGGCTAGGACCAACTCGTCTGTGTGGTCAGTGTATTTATGAAACTCCGGATAACTCTCTCACTTTCACACACTCCCCTTCAAGGTAGTTCATCACCCTCTCCCTATATTTCTCTCTCTCTCTCTCACACTCTCTTTCTCCCCTGTCTCTTGTCCTTCCTCTTCATCTTTCAGTCTGCAATCTCAGTTCTCTCTCTTTCTCTCTGTCTGGTTTTCTGATCTCTCTCTCTCTCTCTCGCTCTCTCTTCTCTCCCCCCTCCTTCTCCCTCCCTCCTTCTCTCTGTCCCTCTCCCTCTCTCTCTATCCCCCTCCCTCTCCCTATCGCTCTCTCCCTATACTCCCTCTATCTCTCTCCCCTTCCCTAAATCTCTCTCCCTCTCTCTCCCCCCCCTCCCCCTACTTTCTCGCTCTCTCTCTCTCTCCCCCCCACTCAGGACCCTGGCGCACTATGATAACAAACAACCTAACTCCCTTTTTGTCACTCTTCAACCTGCTTCACTTTTTCACTCTGCCCTTTTTTCCCACTTGTTTTCGTTTTGGAATATTCGCTTAAAGGGACTTTTTTTCTGTTTAATGGAACCCTTCTCTCTCATGATTAGCCCCATTCATTTTGAGATTTTAAGATGGTCACCCCATTTCTTTGGCGATTTTAAGGTCTTTAAAAAAAAAAATCGTGCCATTCAGGTGCCGATTTTTTTCCTGGCGAGCTATAGCGAGCCTGCAATGAAGGAGGAATCGTCCTTCGGCGGGAAATTTTTCTATCGGAAAATGTACAAATTGATCTCGATGTTTTTATTTTTGGCGGGATTTTCTTTTTAAGCTTCATGGAGGTCTAGGGAGCACATTACAAACCTCCCTTCAAGCTTTCCTCATAATTACTTTTTGTATGTATTTAGTCGATTATATTCAGCTTGTGACGGGCCTGTGGGAGTCATAGGGTGTATGGGTCATATTGGTAAATAGTACTGTTTTTATCAATTAGCTGTCTATAGGTCCTTCCTAAGCTGCATAAGATCGTCTAACGTTTCCCAGAATGCACATAATATGACGCCATTTAATTTAAGATTATTTACCAGTCTTTCCAATTTCTACAGCTTGGAATATTCACAGATGTACAGTATATATTTATATACTATATAATTTACATGTATAATTCCTATTTAATCATATATACATATATTTACTAGAACCTCGTGTATGAATATCCAAACCCCAATCTGCATATCATTCATATCTTGGCCTTCATACAAACAGGGATCTATCTATCTATCTATCTATTTGCCAGACGCCGTGATCCCCGAAGGGGTAGCCACGAGCGAAACGCCCTCATGCACCTCTGTCCCCAGTCAATCAACGCTCCACCTCCCAACCAGCACCGCCTTCACTCATATACTTCTTCACTCCATCCTTCCACCTCTCCCTCTCTTTCCTTCCACCTCGCTCTCGTACACCCTCTTAGTCATTCTCTCGCTTCCCATACGTTCCATATGGCCGAACCATCTCAAGGTGTTCCTTTTCACACTTTCCAGCACATCTACATCCCATCTACACCACACCTCTCTCTTACTTTCTCATTCGTCTGTCTATCCCTCCATGTAACTCCGCACGCACTTCTCAAGTAACTCATTTCCAACCCTCTCACTCTTGGTCTGAGTATCTCCACCAACGTCCATGCTTCGCTTCCGTAAGTCAATGTCGGAATTACCACACTGTCATGTAAGGACTTCTTTACTTCCATGCTGACCACCCTATTTCTTGTTACTGCTTTCAGCGTTCCTACAACCCTCTCCCTCACTTCTTCATCCATACTCCCATCGTTACTCAGCACACTGCCCAGATATTTAAATGAGCCGACATTCTCCATAGCCTGACCGTTCAAACTTACCTCACACTTTGTGGTTTTACCCCTTTTGAAGGCCATAACCTTGCTCTTCCCCGCATTTATCTTCAGATTCCGTTTTTCGCACACTGTTCCAAACATATCTACCAGACCCTGTAACTCCCATTCACTATCGCTTATCAGAACTGTATCATCAGCAAATAGCAGTACAGGTAGCTTCCACTCGTTTCCCTCCATTTTCAGGGGTAGT
>CM064528.1:14073358-14080858 GCA_032716605.1 Paralithodes platypus | reverse complement strand
TACCACACATAAGACCACAGAATCACCACCCTACCACACATACGACCACATAATCACCAAACTACCACACATATGACCACAGAATCACCACACTACCACACATATGACCACAGAATCACCACACTACCACACATACGACCACAGAATAACCACACTACCACACATATGAATACAGAATCACCACACTACCACACATATGACCACAGAATCACCACACTACCACACATATGACCACAGAATCACCACACTACCACACATACGACCACAGAATAACCACACTACCACACATATGACCACAGAATCACCACACTACCACACATATGAACACAGAATCACCACACTACCACACATACGACCACAGAATAACTACACTACCACACATATGACCACAGAATAACCACACTACCACACATAAGATCACAGAATCACCACCCTACCACACATACGACCACATAATCACCAAACTACCACACATATGACCACAGAATCACCACACTACCACATATATGACCACAGAATCACCACACTACCACACATACGACCATATAATCACCAAACTACCACACATATGACCACAGAATCACCACACTACCACACATATGAGCACAGAATAACCACACTACCACACACCACAGAATCACCACACTACCACACATACGACCACAGAATCACCACACTACCACATATACGACCACAGAATCACCACACTACCACACATACAACCACAGAATCACCACACTACCACACATACTACCACAGTATCACCACACTACCACACATACGACCACAGAATCACCACACTACCACATATACGACCACAGAATCACCACACTACCACATACACAACCACAGAATCACCACACTACCAAACATACTACCACAGAATCACCACACTACCACATATACAACCACAGAATCACCACACTACCACATATACAACCACAGAATCACCACACTACCACACATACTACCACAGAATCACCACACTACCACACATACTACCACATAATCACCACACTACCACACATACTACCACAGAATCACCACACTACCACACATACTACCACAGAATCACCACACTACCACATATACAACCACAGAATCACCACACTACCACACATACAACCACAGAATCACCACACTACCACACATACGACCACATAATCACCACACTACCACATATACGACCACAGAATCACCACACTACCACATATACAACCACAGAATCACCACACTACCACACATACTACCACAGAATCACCACACTACCACATATACAACCACAGAATCACCACACTACCACATATACAACCACAGAATCACCACACTACCACACATAGTACCACAGAATCACCACACTACCAAACATACAACCACAGAATCACCACACTGCCACATATACAACCACAGAATCACCACACTACCACACATACTACCACATAATCACCACACTACCACACATACAACCACAGAATCACCACACTACCACATATACAACCACAGAATCACCACACTACCACACATACAACCACATAATCACCACACTACCACACATACAACCACAGAATCACCACACTACCACATATACAACCACAGAATCACCACACTACCACACATACTACCACAGAATCACCACACTACCACACATCCGACCACAGAATCACCACCCTACCACACATACGACCACAGAATCACCACACTACCACATATACAACCACAGAATCACCACCCTACCACACATACGACCACAGAATCACCACACTACCACACATCCGACCACAGAATCACCACACTACCATATATACAACCACAGAATCACCACACTACCACACATACTACCACATAATCACCACACTACCACACATACGACCACAAAATCACGACACTACCACACATACAACCACAGAATCACCACACTACCACATATACAACCACAGAATCACCACAGTACCACACATACTACCACAGAATCACCACACTACCACACATACTACCACATAATCACCACACTACCACACATACAACCACAGAATCACCACACTACCACACATGCTACCACAGAATCACCACACTACCACACATACAACCACAGAATCACCACACTACCACACATACTACCACAGAATCACCACACTACCACACATACTACCACAGAATCACCACACTACCACACATACAACCACAGAATCACCACACTACCACATATACGACCACAGAATCACCACACTACCACACATACTACCACAGAATCACCACACTACCACATATACAACCACAGAATCACCACACTACCACACATACAACCACATAATCACCACACTACCACAGAATCACCACACTACCACACATACTACCACAGAATCACCACACTACCACACATACTACCACAGAATCACCACACATACAACCACAGAATCACCACACTACCACACATACAACCACATAATCACCACACTACCACACATATACAACCACAGAATCACCACACTACCACAGAATCACCACACTACCACACATACTACCACAGAATCACCAGACTACCACACATACTACCACAGAATCACCACACTACCACATGTACAACCACAGAATCACCACACTACCACACATACAACCACAGAATCACCACACTACCACAGAATCACCACACTACCACACATACTACCACATAATCACCACACTACCACACATACGACCACAGAATCACCACACTACCACACATACCACAGAATCACCACACTACCACACATACAACCACAGAATCACCACACTACCACACATACTACCACAGAATCACCACACTACCACAGAATCACCACACTACCACAGAATCACCACACTACCACACATACTACCACAGAATCACCACACTACCACAGAATCACCACACCTGATATATTGATACCTGTAGCACACTTTTATAGCAGTGGGGAGGAGCCGGAGGGAATACATTACCTTATTCTTCTCTCCACAACACTACCATAATTTCAACTTTATTGCCACCATTTCAACATTACTATTATTGAAACACTTAACCCCTTCTGTACCGGCAACGTTTTTTTCTTCATCATATTCTTGCTATATTTTGACGTTTTTGTGCAGTTTAAGAAGGACCCATGGTAGTAAAAAGGGTTAAGGGAGATAGTTAGAAGCCCGTTAATTGTTGGAGGCCCCTTTTGAAACTAATTAAAATCGTCTAATAGTAGCCAGAATAAAACACAAAAGACGTCGCCGGTACAGAAGGGGTTAATAGACACTTATTGGAGTTAAGGGGGTAGTACTCGCTTTTGCTGGACACCCTTCTCCCTCATGTTTAGCATATACATTTTGAGGTTTTAAGACGTTCGTTTCGTTAGTTTGGCGATTTTTAGATCTTTCGCCTCATTTTCATTGTCAATATTAAGACCTTTCGTGCCCTTTAGGTGTCTATTTTTTCCTGGCGAGTGATAGCGAACTTCTAATATTAGGAGGAACCGGCCTTCGGCCTGGACATTTTTCTACCGAAAAATTTACAAATTTATCTTGAAAGGGGGTCTAGGGGATGATTTTCTAAGCTTGATGGAGGACTAGCGAATAACTATAAAATACATTAATATATAAATATATAGACCAAAAACCAAGCACCGAGGACAAAATGCCTCCATCAGATAGTTTCTACAACCTCCCTTGAAGGTTGTACAGTAAGTAGCATATTGGTAGAACAAATTAACCCTTTCAATGCGGGATGCTTATTTTATATTGTTTACGTAAATTTAAAAGTGTTCGTGCAGTTGCGGATGGTTCTGTAATGTCTTGATAGCATAATGCTTAAAGGCGAGGAATGTCGGTCCTAGGTTCGAGTCCTTGGAGTGCCACATGTATTTGTTGATTTCATTAATTGAGTTTAGAAGTAAAGTTGGTTGGTGAAAACATATTAATTAGTGTTAAGAAGGTTAATTGAGATAGTTTGTAGCCTTCTAATTGCTAGTAGTCCTTCATAAACTGAAGAAACTGTCTAATAGTAGCCAAAATATAATTATAAAGACGCCATCCATACTGAAATTGTTGAGAGGAGAGTATACAGATTTTGTTGACACTTTACAAACTCACTCTCTCTCTCTCTCTCTCTCTCTCTCTCTCTCTCTCTCTCTCTCCTTAGCTGGGTATCTCCCTCACATGAACCACAGCTATTTAATATAGTCTACATTACTTTTAACTCCTTGTGGCTCCCCATTTATCCTTGCTTTCACATTACTTATCTCTCTCACTCACTCACTCACTCTCTCTCTCTCTCTCTCAATTGATCAATCAACCTATTTATTAGCAGATCTATAATTTATCTATCTATCTCCTGTCTCTCTCTCTCCCTGCCCTCCCCCCTCTCTCTCTCTCCCTCCCCCTCTCTCTTTCTCTTTCTCTCTCTCTCCTTCCTCATTACTCTAGCTTGTCTTCCTTCCTTGTCTCTCCCCTTACACTGTTTGAGAGAGAGAGAGAGAGAGAGAGAGAGAGAGAGAGAGAGAGAGAGAGAGAGAGAGAGAGAGAGAGAGAGAGAGAGAGAGAGAGAGAGAGAGAGAGAGTACAAGCACTCAGCATCCTTTGATCACTCGCCTGTTAACGGCAATAACACACACACGTACAAACACACACCGCACACACACTAAACTAAACACACACACACCCTAACACACACACACACACACACACACTAGCCTCATATTCAATAACAGACACACACTCACACACACACCGTTTATTATTATTATAATTATTTTTCATTATTTCACACAAACATGCACACACTAATGAACAAATGCACAAAAAACACATTCACATATTTTTTTGTCTCTCTCTCTCTCTCTGACTCACTCACTCACACTATCTCTCTCTCTCTCTCACTCACACTCTCTCTCCCTCTCTCTCACACTCACTCACTCTCTCTCTCTCTCTCACTCACACTCAATCACTTGCTCTCTCTCTCTCTCACACATTCACTCACTCACGCACACTATCTCTCTCACTCTCACACTCTCTCTCTCTCTCTCTCTCTCACACTCACTCACTCACACTCTCTCTCTCTCTCTCTCTCTCTCATTTAGCCCAAACACACACACACACACACACACACAGAGCTCCCGGATAGAACTGTTTGGTGGGCTAGGGATGCGGTGAAGCTGTTGTGGGGGGTATATTGTGGTGGGATGGTACACAGTTACACAATTACACAGTTATACGGTTGCTCAATTACAGTTATACGGTTGCACAATTACACAGTTATACGGTTGCACAATTACACAGTTATACAGTTGCTCAATTACAGTTATACGGTTGCACAATTACACAGTTATACGGTTGCACAATTACACAGTTATACGGTTGCACAATTACACAGTTATACGGTTGCACAATTACACAGTTATATGGTTGTACAATTACACAGTTATACGGTTGCACAATTACACAGTTATACGGTTGCACAATTACACAGTTATACGGTTGCACAGTTATACGGTTGTACAATTACACAGTTATACGGTTGCACAATTACACAGTTATACGGTTGCACAAGTATACGGTTATACAATTACACCTTACAATCACACATTTAACCCCTTCAGCACGATGACGTCTTTTTACCTTTGATTATGGCTTAAACAGACGATGTTATGCAGTTTAAGAAGGACCTATGCTTTTCAGAGGGTTTGATGAGACTGTATTTACCTCTTTGAGTCCTTGAGGTATATTTTTATGCTAAAGAAATCGTCTAGTTAGTGAGCCATCTACCTAGATAAATAGGTAGAAAAACATAGGTATTTACTGAACTAGATATATAGATAGATAGATAAATAGAGGTAGATAGCTATGCAGTTAGATAGATCAATAAAGATGAAGAGTTAGACAGCTAGGCAGAGATGGAAGGACAAACACAAATAGTTAGATAGATGTAAGACAAACTAAAACGTGATAACTAGACAGACATAATTAGTCAGACAACACAATAAACATAGACAGAGACAAAATATATAAATATAAAATAGTCATGGGGTATATACATTGCATACCATTTAGAACGAAGCAACTTACAATCATAATCAATATCAGACGAGAATTCCTGAGTGGAAGTCTAAATAAAACTCTAATTGAAACTTCATGATCAAACTTTGAACTGGGAGCAATCGAAGTGGAGAGAGAGAGGGAGAGAGAGAGAGAGAGAGAGAGAGAGAGAGAGAGAGAGAGAGAGAGAGAGAGAGAGAGAGAGAGAGAGAGAGAGAGAGAATATATAGATTAGCATAGATAGTTAGATAGCTAGATGAATACTAAAATAGACCTATATATAGACAAATAAATACATTCATACATAAAGAGTGTTTGTTATCTGCGTTGAGTCTGTGTGTAAGAGATTGATACATAGACAGACAGATAAATAGATAATGAGAGAGAGAGAGAGAGAGAGAGAGAGAGAGAGAGAGAGAGAGAGAGAGAGAGAGAGAGAGAGACTATTATTACTAATAATACAAATAATAATAATAATCATAACAAGTATAATAATAATAATAATAATAATAATAATAATAATAATAATAACGTTTCAGTTAGCGCCATCAAAAAGCCAAGCCATTGTTGAGAGCTGAGGTTTTATCTCGAAACAATGGATTATTTCATTAACGAATTTTTCTGGCTAAATTCGAAATAATGGGATTGGCTGTTGATTGATTGTAATATTTAATTTACTGAGGTGATCGCTACTTGGTGCTTTGTGATGAGACGAAACTGTAATTGAATGTGTGCGGGTGAGTGTGAAATGTTGTGTGTATTGGGGGGGGGGGGGAATTGTGTGTTTTATATTATATATATATATATTTTTTTTGTGGGGGGGGGGAGACATTGTTTGTGTGTTGGGGAGGGGGGGGGGGGGGTGAAATTGTGTGGGTGTGTGGGGGGTGGGGTAGGTTTGAATGCCTGTGCATGTGTTTGAGTCTGCCTGTGTAATTGTTGCTTTATCGTTCACTACAGAGGTGTGTGTGTGTGTGTGTGTGTGCAAGAGAGAGAGTGTACGTATCCCTTTACCTATTTTCTGTGTGCCTGCCAATCAACATTTTCATACTCAATCCTGCATCACTATTAAATAAACCAGGCAATCTCTGAATACGGTGATCACATAATAGAACCCACATTAACAATTCACGTAATCTGTAAAGTTCAGCGAAATAAATAAAATCTATATAGTGAATATATGTTTAACGTTAACCCTTAGAGTACCGGTGCCGTCCTTTTAACTTTATCCTGGCTACCATTAGCAAATTTTATTCAGTTATAAACGGGCCTCCAGCAATTAACAGGCTTCGAACTATCCCACTTAACCCTTTTTACTACCACAGATCCTTCTTAAGCTGCACAAACTCGTCTAAATATAGCTAGCATATAATTAAAGAGACGTCGCCGGTACAGAAGGGGTTAATCTCAGCCAGAATATGATAAAGAACGGAGTCATAGCGTCATTACATACTGAAAGGGTTAAGGGGA
>CM064528.1:14023358-14068358 GCA_032716605.1 Paralithodes platypus | reverse complement strand
GCCTCCGCATCATCAGCATCGTCCTCTTTCTTCTCCTTTCCCAATAGTTTTTTCTTCTCTTCCTCCTAGTCTATCCACTCACTTATTCTCGTATTTCGTTTCCTCTTTTTTTCCTCGTTTTCATCTCTCCCACCACCTCTGCTTCTTCCTTCTCCTCTTCTTCTTCATCCTCGTCATGTGTTTTCTCCCTTTTCCAATTAATATTGTTCATCTCTTCTCTTCCTCCATCCTTCCCTCTTCCCTCTTATCCTTGTATATCTTTGCCTCCTATATCTTCATCATCACCACCTCCTCTTCCTCCCAATCATCCTTCTTCTCTTCCTTCTCTACTTCATATTATTCTACTTGCATGAATTATTTCCCTTCCCCTTCTTATTTCCAAACTTTAATAGCATCATCATCATCATCATCACCATCATAATCATCATCTACGTCACTTCCCGCCTACCACCTTTCCCTTTTTCTCTATACCTTTCATTAATTTTGTTTTGTATAAAATATATAGTGATAAAGGATTCTCAGCTCCTGAAACAGGTGTTTGTGACTGACAAAATTATGTACTTGACTTTTGTATACAATATTTTTAAAGGGAGCCCACCTCGCTCTTTCTTTCCCTCTCTCTTTGGCTTGTATCCATTCGGCCCCATTCAGCCAACTGTTTTAAGACGTTTACCCCCATCCAGGTGTCAATATTTTCCTGGCGAGCGGTAGCGAGCCAGCATACTGTATATATATTTTAGTTTTGACAGCAAGCTAAATTTGTACATTTTTCGATAGAAAAATTTCTTCGGCGAAGCCGGATTTCTCCAAACAATGCTGGCTCGCTATCGCTCGCCAGGAAGAAATTGACACCTGGATGGGGATAAACGTCTTAAAACAGTTGGCTGAATGGGGCCGAATGGATACAAACCAGAAAAAGAGAGAAAAGGAGAGAACAAAAAAGCAGGTGACCCCCCCTTAAGAAGTGTGACGAAATTTAAGCCATTGGTATAGTCTACCTTGATTTCTAGAAAACCTTCGACAAAGTCCCACATAAGCGTTTCTTGATAACATGGACAGCTGATAGAAACAAGGGGTGATGGGTTGATAATTGGTTGTATTGGGCAGGTATAGTTCATTAATTACAGGTAGGGCAGACATCGTGACCTCTAACCTCTGTAACTCAAAATGGTCTAGAGTAATCGAGCTATTATTTCTACCATTTGGGAAGAGTCAGCCGAGGAATATGTTTGGAATCTTACAGCCGATTTGCTCTGGCCCTTCTTGAGTTACAGAGGGTAGAGGTCGCGGTTTCTGGCCTACCTATACTTAAGGGGGGTCACCTGCTTTTTTATCTTTCCCTCCTTTTCTCTCTCTGGCTTGTATCCATTCGGCCCCATTCAGTCAACTGTTTTAAGACGTTTCCCCATACAAGTGTCGAAATGTCCTGGCGAGCGATAGCGATCCAGCATTGTATGGAGAAACCCGGCTTCGCCGGAGATCAGAAAACTAAGTACGGTCGCGCTAATAAGTCATGTTTCAGCTGGCATTACGTTTGGCTTGCTCTGTGCTGCATTAATGTCTGTCAGATGTTGAATAGGGTGGGTAAGTGTAGGAACATGTTTGTATATTTCACTCAATATGAAGAAATGAAGCTAAGATATTGCTGATACTAATTATTGATCAAAACATATTTGGTGCCGAGACATCACTTATTAGCGCGATTGTACATGGATGATCAAACAAGGCTTAAACCAGGCAATACCAAGACATGAGAAGCACCACATATAAGTTACAAGAATGAAAAGGCAAATTTCTCTATGAATATTACATGCCATTACCCACGATTAATTGCGTTTACAAATTAATTACATGCCATTACCCACGATTAACTGCGTTTACAAGTGAATTACTCCCTCCATACTGTATTATCCATTACCTTCACAATTACCACGTACATTATTTACAAACAGCCTAGAAAGTAGCACGATATAATTATGTTGGCGATTATTTTCCTTTGTATTCCTGTATATACACACAATCTCTCTCTCACTCTCTCTCTAACACACACACACACACACACACACACACACATGCACTCTCTCTCTCACACACACTCTCTCTATCAAATTGTAGTGCTAACATGATATATATCTGTATTTCTCATTCTCCGTATGTCTGTCTGCCTCTGTATTAACTCCCCCCCTCCTCCTCCTCCCCCCACCCTCTCTCTCTCTCTCTCATCATCATCTTCCCCTCCGTCACCTCCCCCAACATCTCCTTGACTCAGAATTCAGTGATCAGAGAATTGACGAGCCAAGAGACCGCAGAGAGAGAGAGATCAATCATTCTGCTCCTAAGCTCATAGAAAGAGGATGGGCTGGAGCGTAGGGAAAGAGCTCACTCGGAGGTTTTTAACTGATCTGGAGGAGTTTAGCTTTGAAAGGGAATGTCATTAGCTGGGAAGACGTGGAGGAGGAGGAGGAGGAGGCAGAGGAGGAGGAGGCATGCACTTAGCTTTGGTGTGTTTGACTCTGAGTGGGTGGTTGTGTTTGTGTTTGTGTATGTGTGTATATGTATATGTGTGTGTGTGTGCGTGTGTGTGTGTATGTGTGTATATGTATAAGTGTGTGTGTGTGTGTGCGTGTGTGTGTGCGTGTGTATGTGTGTATATGTATAAGTGTGTGTGTGTGTGTGTAGCCCCTCGTAGGGATGGCGTCTTTGTGTCTGGATATGTATATGTATATATATATATATATATATATATGTATATATATATATATATATATTGGACAAATTATATATAACTTTCTCGGTTTAAATTAAGTTTGTAAGCCCCATATAATATCATGTATATATAGTTCATGACACTGTCTCTAATAAGGGCTTAGTGTTTGGGTTATTACAATTTAATATACAGTATATACAGCGACTTAGACAGAAAGACAAATATAATATATATATTTTTCTCGCTCCTAATACCATTTCTTTTCCCCTGCGACACTGGTTCTGCAAAGGCTTCCGTGTTTGGCTTATACACATACATACATGCATACATACATTCTTAAAGAGAGAGAGAGAGAGAGAGAGAGAGAGAGAGAGAGAGGCACTGGCAGAGAGAGAGAGAGAGAGGAGAAATATTACTAATATATATATATATAGAGAGAGAGAGAGAGAGAGACGAGACGAGGAAGAGAGAGAGAGAGAGAGAGAGAGAGAGAGAGAGAGAAGCAGAGATGGAGAGAGAGAGAGAGGTAATATAGTATATATATAATATATATAGAGAGAGAGAGAGAGAGAGAGAGAGAGAGAGAGAGAGTGAGAGAGAGAGAGAGAGAGAGAAATAGAGAGAGAGAGAGAGAGAGAGAGAGAGAGAGAGAGAGAGAGAGAGAGAAAATAAGTAACTTTCTCAGTTTTTATGTAGTTTTTAACCCCTGTGTATAGCTTAAGTTTGCTCCGTGCCACTAGCTGTAGAAACAGTTCAGTGTTCTGGCTTCAATACACCATACATACACAAATAAATATATACTTGGTTACACACATACATTAAACATAAATGTACATGCCTCTAAAATGGGTTTGGTGTATTGGTTTATACATATGCAATATAGATACATTAGATAGCCTACATATATACATACATAACAGCATAATATATATATATATATATATCACTTACCTTCCATTCCCTGAAGATGATAGTTGTCTATCGAAACGCGTCGGATCATCATGAATTTTGCTCACCTTTTGCACAATCTCCCAGAACACCTGAGAATTGCTGTTCGTTCTATGGAAAGTCTTAATAATAAAATAATTAATGCTGATACATGTATTTCCTTCAACCTCGCCTGCCTTAAAGAAAATGTATTACCTGGCTACACCAACATATATATATATTGTCCTATCCAGAGTGAGGTTTGTCATCCTCTACCCAACCTTAGCCGTTTTTGTCAGTCTCTGTTGCTGTCCTACATTTCCTTCAGGGGGCAGGAGGCTAGGAATATCCTCCTCCCCTTGTAAAATTATCCTACTCAACAAGATAGAGAAAAGGGCGAGGGAACGCGAAAGTGGTCTCGGACCCTAAGAATTGGAACTTTAAATGTTGTTTCTGTTCAGGCTCCATCATAGTCGGCCACCCCCAGCAATGGGGTGCCTGAGTATATAAATATATACCAAAAAAAAAAAAAAAAAAAAAAATATATATATATATATATATTATATATACAGGTATATATATATATATGTTGGTGTAGCCAGTTAATACATTTTCTTTAAGGCAGGCGAGGTTGAAGGAAATACAAGTATCTGCATTAATTATTTTATTATTAAGGCTTTCAATAGAACGAACAGCAATTCTCAGGTGTTCTGGGATATTGTGCAAAAGGTGAGCAAAATTCATGATGATCCGACGTGTTTCGATAGACAATTATCATCTTCAGGGAATGGAAGGTAAGTGAATAGGAATCAGAATCATAATGTGAGGTGAGGACTCACTAGATGTGAAATAAGAGAGATCAGATCAAGACAAGTGGGGGTTAAAAATGAAGAGTTGAAGAGTATGAAAAGATGGTGGGCTGTCCACCTAGCTATTGTTTATGTTAAGTATACTGTGTATCCGCAAAAATTCCCGTCGCGAGCAACTACAGCCACCCCTGGCTTCTCCATATTTCCTTTCCAGAAAGATGGGCCCGATAGGTCCCCTGCCTGGGGTCCGCCATGGCGGGCCCCAGGCAGGAGAACTATCGTTTATATATATTGACTTCATTAGGAAAACCATATTGAGTGGACAGTCAAGGGCTCAAGCGGTGCACCAGCTTGAGAGCAACGCCACTTGACTGCCCCTATAATTATGTGGTACTGTGGGATTGTTTTGAGGCACTGACAACTCCCTCACAGGGTCGGTGCTACCCCGGAGGGATCCGTACTAGCACTCTGGTAAGTAAGTCATGGGATACTGACGGAAGTATTGCTGGGTGCTCTACCACATTCCCCGTCTGCATTTCCCCTGGTTGAGTCTTATCGGTTCCGTTATATTGAGTGTCATATTCAGTTATGGTCGAATTTGATGAGTTTTAATTAGATAGAGTTTGCCTCAGTTATGATGTAAGTTATCTTGCCTTGCTTCCTCCCGATCATATCGCCAGTTTACCCCTCCAGCTAGAGCCAAGACCACATTGAAGTGATCCTTGGCTCAGCCTTGAGACACACCTGGCTAATAATGATCAGAAATTCGGCTGGAATGGCTTATTTAGTGATGTTATAACAGGTGGTCGCCTTATTAGTGATATATAATGTTTTTACCCTGCTTCCTCCCGGTCATATTGCCAGTTAGCCACTCCAGCTGGAGCCAAGGTGACACTAAAGTGTTCCCTGGTTCAGCCTTGAGGTGCATCCAGCTAATATTGATCGGAAATTCAGCTGAATCCATATCATTCTAAATGAATCTTGGTTCGGGTAGTGGTGCTTCTACAATGGTCCTGGAAGTGGGGAACCAACTGTGACCAATGTGGTCTCCCTGTATCCAGTCCATAACGGGGTCGTTCATTTGACTGTATTTTCTCACCAGATTTTTTGCTTTTTCCGCTAGTTTTATGTTCATGGGACATATATTAGCCTCCATGTGCATTTCCTCTGTTGTCTTAGTGTATGGGAAGTATTCATTGAATGAGAATCTTAGTGCTCCATTTTGAATTTTCTGCAGCTGTGATATCTGGGTTTTGCTTAGGGCACATAATGGTATCGCTGGGTATTCTATTACAGGTAGTACAAAGGATTTGACAAGTTGCAGTTTTATATGCTGTGGGAGATCTTTTAGTTTGTATAGCTCACTTAATGCTTGTTTCCCCTTAATTGTTAAGTCCTTGACATGTCTGCAATAACCTGTTGTAGTGATCTGTAATCCCAATATTTTACCTTTATGTGCATAATCTATAAGCTCTCCGTTTGCTACTACTTCCTCGTATTTTTTGTTTGCAATATTGATTAGCGCGAATTTAGTCTGGTTAGTTTTTATTTTCCAGCTTTTTTCAAACGCATTGATTTTTTCTATTTCTGCACCAACAAGCTCTGCCATAAGTCTTCTTGATTTTCCTCTGTGAGTGATAATTTGAGTTATGTCGTCGGCATATGTGATATTATGGCAATCCATTGCAGGATCGGGCATATCTCTGGTGTAAATAGTGTATAAGGTTGGCGAAAGGATTCCCCCTTGAGGTACTCCACTTTGTATTACTATTTCTGGCCCCATTATTGTTCCCACACGTATACTGACTGTGCGGTCCACGAGGTAATCACATAATATTTTTTCAAAGTAGGAAGGTAAGCCTAGTTGTAATATTTTGAATTTGAGTCCCTCATGCCACACCTTATCAAATGCCTTCGACACGTCACGTAGAACTATTGAGCATTGGTCAAGGCGACTCTTAGCATGGGCTAATATTTCAGAAGTAACCAAAAGTGCTGTGCCTGTGCCTCGGTGTTCCCGGAACCCATGTTGCGAGCTTGGCAGTAAATTGTTATGGTTGAGATGTGATTTTAGCCTTGTATTGATGATTTTTTCTAATAATTTTCCGGGTACTTCCAATAAGGTGATTGGTCTATAGTTTCTTGGGTTGAAAGGTGATTTAGATCCCTTTGGTATTAAGTTAATAATACCCTTTTTCCATTTGTCTGGAAAATAGCCTAGGCATAGTGAATCATTAAATATCTCAACAAGTTGCTTTAGGGCTCCTTCGGGGATATTTAATAGAATAAGTTTATTTATATTACTATAACCCGGGGTGTTATTTTTCAGTTTGTGTATCAGGTGTTTAACTTCTTCTATTGTCGCATTTCTTGTCGTTTGGCTTGTATTGTCGAATCTGGTGTGGTCTATATGGATGAAAGGTATGGTCCTTTCTAAATTCCTATTTAGGTATGTGTGCACCTCCTCCTCCTTTTCATCATCAAAGTCTTGGTTTTCCTCTTCCGAGATTTTGAAGACATCCCTCCATATGTTCCTGAAGATTTCCTCTTTTTTCTTGCTGTCATAAATTTTGTTATTATCACTGTCTAGAACATATGGGGGGGATGTATTTGCCGTCCCTTTCATTGTCTTAATTTTCTGCCAAAAAGATACAGGGTTTTTTGCATTATCAATTAGGTATTGGACATTAGATTCCCAGTTTTTGCTACTGCTGTCTCGGCATTCATTAACCAGTAGTTGTTTTAGCCTTTTATAATGGTTATAGTCTACCCAGGTCCAACCGTTTCTAATGCTGTTGTTGTAAAGTCTGAATAGGATATAACATAACAGCTTATTTATAAATTTTTGGTAGATCACAGTAAGGTTTATTGGGTGTCGGCTTGCATATGATTGGCTAGTTGGCGACCAATGAGGCGCGCGCTTTTCCTGCCTCCCGGTTGGCTGGGAGGGTTCGTAGATGCTAGATGTTGTCGTAGGGGGTCTGCTGGGCGAGGGGGGGGGGGGGGGGGGGCGGGCCCTTATGAGGGGCGGCGGGCCAGTTGTATCTCGGGTTTCTGGTCCAGTTTGAAGCGTAGGGTTGAGGGGCGGCGTGCGTTAGTTAAATGAAGTAGTGGGGGGGAGCGTAAGGGGGGGAAGGGGAGGGGAGGAGAGAGGGGGCAAGGGCAGAGTCGGGGTGGTAAGGGGAGTAATGTTAGGGGGTGTTTGAGAGTAACGTTTAGCTGATGGGAGTATTTGGAGGTCGAGAGTTTGATTATTTATGGAAGGATTAAGAGTTTGAATATATAGGCTTCAAGTATAGCAAGTCTTCTGGGTTCTGTCTCTTTATCAATTACGGAGGTGTTTTTATCTAGGTCAGAGCGAGTAAGGGCTTGGTGGTGGGGGGCTTTATAGTGGTCTTTGATAGCTCCAGATTGGAGATAGAGGGTGAGACGGCGTGATAAACGATTTTGTGTCATACCAACGTAGGTTTGAGGTCCGCAGTCCACATTATTGCAATTGTGTTGGTATATCACATGGTCGTCTATTTTCGGAGTCTTGGGAGAGATAGGTCTGTTACGGAGGATGAGGTTGGAGGTTTTGGAGGATTTGTAGTAGATGATAATTTTTTTTTGTGGTCGGGGTTGGTGGGGAGGACGTTTTTGGTAATGATTTCTTTCATGATGGATTCGTCGGTATTGTGATCAGATGACATGTAGTTGCGGTAGAAGATAGTGATGTCGTTGGTAGGGTTGGTAGTAGGGGGGGCTTGGTTGTACCATTTATCAAGGTGTTTTCTTAAGGTGTTGGTGACATCTGTGTTAGAGTATCCGTTGTTAACGAGTACCTGGGTAAGGCGTTCTAGTTCCTTAAGGGTGTCGCTCCACGCGGTGCAATGGGTGAGGGCTCTCCTGATGTAGGCTGCGATGGTGGACAGCAGGTATCGTTGGGGGCATATATATATATATATATATATATATATATATATATATATAGATAATATGTACAGTATATGTACAGTATATAATTATATAAAATACAAATTTAAACTAAAATCAGAATACATACATACATACATACATACATACATACATATACAGTACATACATACATGCATACATACTTCCCTTCATCCAGCCATTCAATCAGAAGAATATATAAATAAGTTTCTCCGTTTCCTTACACTTTTTAAGCCCCATACACAGACTAAGTTTGGTCCGTGGCGCTGCCTCTAGAAAGGGTTCACTGTTTTGGCTCGGGGAAAGGGTTCATCTAGCTGAGAACTTTGGGCTCGAAGCTGGTGGCAGAGTTGGCTAAAGTTGGTTATTGTTTCTAAGTTTTATGATGGTGTGTGCTGCTCTTGTTGTTGTTGTTGTTGTTGTTGCACCCACGGATTATGGTTGTCTTTTTTCCAATTTTTATTTTCATGTCTGCTTTTTTGTTCTTGTTCACATTCTGGCTGTGTGGCAAAAGGTCTTAAAATCGCCGAACTAATAGGCCGAACGTCTTGAAAGCTGAAAACTAATGGGGCTAAGCATGAGGAAGAAGGGAGTCCAGAAAAAGCAACCATCTCCCCTTAAATCACCATTTGCCGATGAAATGCCACTTTAACTTTATTATCTCTCTCTCTCTCTCTCTCTCCCTCTCTTTCTTTCTGTTGTTTATCATTATGTCAACAACATGGATGCTGGCCTACTGAGTGCGGTCTCCAAGTTTACAAATGACATTAAACTTGAAATAAATGAGAGCAATTCTAAAGGAATTGAGGAACTTAGCATACATACAAATATAATGGGAAATTACATATGGCACTATAGTTGACAAAGTGTGAGTTGATGCACATCGGCCAAAGAAACCCCATACCAGACTAATCGTTTTTGGGAAAGAATGAAGAACAAACTGACAGATATTTATTGTGACCAACCATTTTCCAAGCAGTTCATTGCAGTAGAAGAGAACATTTAGAAACTTTTGGGCTATATTAAGGGACACTTTACATATATTAAGGGACACTTTACATATATTAAGGGACACTTTACATATAGGAACAAATAGATAGTCCTACACACAATACTGCTGTAATACGATCTCTATAGAATACGATTTTCAAACTTGTCTCCAGCACTCAGGACAGACATAGAGCGACTAGAAAAAGTTCAAGCTAGGGCTACAAAAAGTCTATCGAGAGTGAGCTATGAGTTGAAAGCTCTCGGTATCTTTCCGTTGGAAACGCGAAAGCTACGAAACTTTTAAGATATTTAAAATAATGGACTTGAAAACGTGAATTATAGCCAGAAGTATATACTCAATATGAACACAACACGTAACCATAGTTGAATGTTGGATGGTTGTTCCTTTGAAAGTTGTAAATAGTTCAAAAGACCAGTTTAATACAATAGTACTGGGTGTGCTCAACCGCCTTAGGGGGTTCTTTTCCCCTGCACAGCTTCTTGCTCTGTACAGGGGCATAGTGTGCCCTTGTATTGAGTATTGTTCACATGTGTGGGGAGGTTCCTCTCACACCGCTCTCCTAGACAAAGTTGAAAGGAAGGCCTTTCGTATCATTAACTCCCGTCCACTCACCAACTCTCTGCAATCTCTCTCTCTCCGCCGCAATGTTGCATCTCTCTCGCTATTCTATCGCTACTATAATAATCAGTGTTCCTCAGAGCTATCCCAGTGCATACCACCTCCTTTACGTAGGGCACGTGGTACCCGTCTTGCAACTCAATCCCACCCCTACTCTGTGCAACTCTCCAACCCAAGAGTGAAACGTTACTCTCAAACTTTCTTCTACTCAACAGCTGAGCTCTGGAACTCTCTCCCAGAATGTCTTTCCCTCTTCCTATGACTTAAATTGCTTCAAACTCCGTGTGTCCAGGCATTTTGGCTCGAACGTCCCTTGATTTTGGCCCTGTCACTCTTTCAACTATGGGGGAGGCACTCGCTATAGGCAGTTATGCCTTTTGCCTCCCTCAATCACATAGAAAAAAAAAAAAAAAAAGTACATGATATTCTGCACACTTTGCAATTAGAGTACTGCGAATATATAATACATATTTATTTATTTCACCGAGTGTATAAACCAGGAATGTGCCTACAAATATCTGAGATACTATCTATTCCCCCCCCCCCTTTCTCTCTCTCTCTCTCAAACACAAGCGCACGTACACTACATACACACACAAGCAAACACATTCACTTTTTATTAAATTACCGACTCACTCGCTCTCACTTGTTTCTCTCTGACCAAAGTGCGCGCGCGCACACACACACACACACACACACACACACACACACACACACACACACAGTATATATCTCTCTCTCTCTTAAAGTGAATTGTTTGTTTCTTATGGGCCACTCAGCCTGTTGCAGCTAACCTCGTTCTTATTTTCCTCCTCCATTTTTGTATTTTTCTTCTTCAGTATCTTATTTTACGTATTCACACAATTACACACGCATCTTCTCTCTCTCTCTCTCTCTCTCTCTCTCTCTCTCTCTCTTTAGGCTTCAAAGGACATAATATATCTTGGAACTACAAAGGAAATCATATAATTGTATTGTAATAACAATGTTGTGAATTATGGTAACTTGAGAAATACAAGGCAATACTCATAATCAGTTTTCAAAATAATTTAAACCACATTGGATCGAAAATGCAAAACATCAGTTAAATCTATCCCCGAATAGATTAAACCGAAAAATGTACATATTTATCTTGGAGGGGGGTCTAGGGGGTGTTTTTTACAGGTTGATGGAGTTCGAGGGAGGAAACAAACACAAAATACAAATATAAACAATAAGCAAATAAATACGGCCATCTCCCCTTAACGTGTAGGCAGTTCTTGACCACCAACTCTCTACTTACATTTCCTGGCAATTAATCCTTACGCTACCAATTTCCGTAGCTTGGAGATTATGGCAATAGGTAGTACTTGGCTCTGTGACTCCATTGTTTGTCCTTATGCCTAGACGAACCCCATCATTTTCGGTGGTAGTGAACCATCTGAGGATCCATGACGCACTTCTTTTCTGCGTTCTGGTTCTTATTAGATTTTATTTATACCTCGCTATAATTGACCAGATTGTTTCATGTTTCATAGACTATCTACAGTATAATTAATAGGTGTTACGTAGATTAACTACTACTAGTATTTTTGCCACAACAACAACAACAACAACAACAACAACAACAACAACAACAACAACAACAACAACAACAACAACAACAACAACAACAACAACAACAACAACAACAACAACAACAACAACAACAACAACAACAACAACATAACAACAACAACAACAACAACAACATCAACAACAACAACAACAACAACAACAACAACAACAACCAACAACAACAACAACAACAACAACAACAACAACAACAACAACAACAACAACAACAACAACAACAACAACAACAACAACTACTACTACTTCTTTTAGTGATGATGATGATGATGATGAGGAGGAGGAGGTGGCGGATAATACTGATGGTGATAATGATGATGGTGGTAAGCCGGTGGTCTAGTGGGGAGCTTCTTGACTTCCTACCCAGGAGTCTCAAGTTCAAGACCCGTTCAGGTGGGACGGGTTTTCACTAACCCTAGTTGGGACTGTCTCTCCCTTGAACAAGTAGGTGGGTAATAGTCTTTCAGTAATATAGTATGCTCACTAGTATTGTCTAGTTACTAGTATGTCCAGCGCTATTAACTCTCGGAACTAGGACGCTTAATAACATATAATAATAATAATAATAATAAATTATTATTATTTATATCATTATTTATATTAATATTATTACGATAATGATGATGATAATGAAAATACTAATAATGAATATACAGTATATATAGGATGATAACCATAATGAATAATAATACTAATACTAACAAATTCCTGAAAAAATCCACACATCCAAGTATTAATCCAGCTATTAAGAGGGTAGTGCTTGGTTTTTGGTCTTTATATATATATATTAATTTATTTTTGAGTTTCCTCACTAGACCTTCATCAAACTTAGAAAAACACACCCTAGACCCCGTTTCAAGATACATGTGTACACTTTTCGGTAGAAAAATGTCCCGGCCGAAGCAAATTCCTTCTAAAATTAGAGGCTCGCAATCGCTTGCCAGGAAAAAATCGACACCTAAAGGGCACGAAAGGCCTTAATATTGATAAAAAACATGAGGCACAAGGTCTGAAAATCGCCAAACTAATGGAACGAACGTCTCAACACTAATATGCTAAACATAAGGGAGAAGGGGGTCCAGAAAAAGCGACTACCTCCCCCTTAACTATGACCCACACGAGCTACACGCGGGCCGTAATGCATTTAGTGATCCCTCTAGTGCCCATTATATCAAAGGGTAAATGTCCTAATGCTCGTGCTGACAGGCGGGGGCTCTATATACTGTCTGTCTTGTTAATTCCGGCTCACATTAAACGGATATTTCAGGCTTACGTATATTATATTTCGAGCTGGCATCCACGCACACTCACACCCACTCACGTTCACAAATATCTATTAGTCTATTTACATACACACACTCGCACACACACACGCACACATACATACATACATACATACATACAAATGCACAAACATATTTATCCAACTACATATATGTAAGTATGTATGTATGTATATACTCTGGCACCTTCCCCAGTTTTCCTTCTTTTTTATGGGGGTGGTCGACTCGAGGCAGAGCCCGAATAGGGACATCACAACACATCAGAAAAACAAAACAAAAGAAAACACAAAATCACACACATCTAGGTTGTCCAGGACAAATACCAAGAGACCCAAGCCCATTTGGGGTCCCCAGCAAAAGATTCCCAGGTCCCAGATCCTCCGGAGAGGCGCCGATTTCCGCAGGCAGACCCGCAGCGAAGCTGGACCACCACAAGCCCGCCCACCATTCTTGCAGGCGCACTCTTCATTACCACCGGCTCCCCTGGCCAGGTGCCTGATGGACTACTATATATTTCCAACTGGCGCATGACCCTCTCTTCCAAACGACCGCATTTACATTCATCTATTCACAAGCATTCTACATTCATTCCTGTTTATTACCACTTCCCTTGCCTGATATATAGTCATTCCTCTATCATCCAAAGCTTGTCTTACACAGTCTCTCCATCTCAATGGGGGTCTTCCTGCCCTTCTATCTCCCCTTGTATCTGACTCACATATTCTCTTTGTAAACCTTTCATCTTCCATTCGTTCAACATGACCATACCAGCTCAGCACCCTTCTGTCCACTCTGGCCGACAAATGTTCCTGCTGCCCCACTCAACTACGTATCTCTTCATTCCTCAATCTGTCTCTACGAGTAACTCCACACATACTCCTCAAGCAGCTCATCTCCATCACATCCAGCTTTCTTCTCTCCTTTGCCTTCAGAGCCCATGTCTCAGCCCCATACATCACTGTTGGCACAACAATTCCTTGATACATTGCACTTTTAACTTTCATTCCGAGATTTCTCATCTTCCACATACTTCCCATTGCTCCGAAAACTTTCCTTCCTTCACACACTCTCTGTTTTACCTCCATTTCTATACCTCCATTCCTGCTTATCGTTCCTCCTAGATATTTAAAACACTCTACTTGTTCCAATATTTCCCCATCCAGCCTCACATCTTGATTCACCCTACGATCACCCCTATTACACACCATTACACTTCCCCCACAGAACACTTTATATTACCCTTCCCCCACAAAACACTATATATAACGCTTCCCCCACAAAACATTTTATATAACACTTCTCCCACAGAACACTTTCTATAACACTTCCCCCACAGAGCACTTGTTATACCACCACTCCTCTCTTGAACAGCTTATCGTATAAATTGTGTAGTGCTTACAGTATATATGTATCGTAACTTGATATGCTTATGTGGCTTACTGTAATATAATGCTAATATTTATTTACCCTGTCTTTGATGTTGGGGGGATCTCTCTCTCTCTCTATATATATATATATATATATCTTTTCTCTCTCTCTCTCTAGCTATTTATCCAACTGTCTGTCTATCTTTCTCTTACACACAGACTCAACACAGATAACAAACATATCATGTATTTATATATGAATGTATGTATTTATCTATATATTTGCCTATCAATATGTCCATTTTTGTATTCATCTAACTATCTAGCTATATATGCTGATATCTCTCTCTCTCTCTCTCTCTCTCTCTCTCTCGTAATAATTATTATCGCTTTATATATTTCCTCTCGTAAATGCTGTTCTCTCTCTCGCCATGTATACCTATATTTATGTTATGTACATATGCACACATGTTTGTTTGTATGAACTCATGAATATGTGAATAAGTTTATGTGCATGTACAGTATGCGCAGGTTTTCTCTTCCTGCTTTGCAGGAAGGGAACGTCATCATCGGACTACGATGGACTACCATAAGCAAGTAGTGTATATGAATGGATATGTAAGTATGCATTTCTGTATAATATACAGTCGAGTACGTTAACCCCTTCTGTACCGGCGACGTCTCTTTAATTTTATGCTTGCTATATTTCGACGATTATGTGCGGTTCAAGACGGATCTGAGGTAGTAACAAGGGTTAAGTGAAATAATTCGAAGCTTGTTAATTGCTGAAGGCCCTTTTTAAACTGAATAAAATCGTCCAATAGTAATACAATATATAAAGACGTCGCCGGCACAGTAAGGGTTAATTCAGATACATATTGAAGCCTCGATAAATTGAAAGAAACCTCCGAATTACAAATATAAAGTCAACATTAATAAAGAGTTTAAATTGGACCTGAAGCAGCTTCGAACATGGATGTATCAGTATTAATGACCTCGACTGTACACATACATGTATACAGTATACATAACATCTACCGTCTCTCTCACTTTCCCTTCTTCAACCCTCCTCTCTCACACACTCACTCACTCACTCTCTCTCTCTCTCTCTCTCTCTCACACACACTCATTCTCACTCTCTCCCCCTCTCTCTTTCTAGTTCCCCTCCCCCTCTCACTTATACATCACACACAAACACACACACACTCACAATTTATCACTCTCTCTCTCTCTCTCCTCATCTTCATAATTATAGCCAGTTTTAGCACGTCCAATTTATTATCAATTATCCCTCCTGCATACATTAAATGACGGCCAACCCTCCGTGTACTTCAACACTTTTACCAATTATTACATCTTTTACAACGGGACCACACCTTAAAAAATGGTTGGCGTGTGTGTGTGTGTGTGTGTGTGTATGTATGTGTGTATGTGTGTCTGTGTGTGGGAGAGAGTTTGTGTGTGTGTATGTGTATCTGTGTGTGTGAGAGTGTGTGTGTGTGTGTGTGTGTGTGTGAGAGTGTGTGTGTGTGTGTGTGTGAGTGTCCGTGTGTGTGTGTAATAATTGTCGGTTTTATTGTTCATTGCAGCCCTGAGGCTGAAAATCTACAGAGTTTTTCTTAAACCTATACTTATTCTACCTTAACTACGAGGTCTCATGCGACCTTTGGCGACCGTAGGTGCCTGGCTTCCCACCAAGTACTGTACATACGCAGATGCACTTTGTATTGGTGAGCAGATGTGTAGGCTAGCACAGGCTGATAGCAGCTTGGTTAGGGAGGAACCACGATACAATTCTCTCCGTCGCTATGGCCGAAAACACCTTTAGGATTCTGGTGGATTCGAACCCTCGCCCCAGCCCCTTGCGGTCAGCACGAAACACAGCGCCTTAATCGACTGGACCACAGCAACCCGTGTGTGTGTGTGCGCGCTTTAGTCGAGTGGCTATTTTAACTCTCTCTCTCTCACTCTCCTTTTCTTCCACTGTCTAAGCATATGGGAATTTATCGTCTACCCATAATTCTTAAGGCCGGATAACCTCTCTCTTCACTAGCATTAAGTCCTGACCACCTCGCTTGGATCGTAGAGTCCGTGTGGTCAGTGTATATATGCAATCTCTCTCTCTCTCCCTCTCTCCACTAGAATTATGTCCTGACCACCTCCCTTGGATCGTAAAGTATGTGTGGTCAGTGTTGCTATGAAATTATCTGTCTCCTCTCTGTAAATCCTCTTCCTTCTCCTTCTTTTACTTCTCCCCCTTCTCCTTCTACTGTTTATTCTTGTTGTTGTTGTTGTTGTTGTTGTTCTTCTTCTTCTTCTTCTTTATTTACTGCCTCTGTTTCTTCTTTACTTTTTGTTATTTATTCTTTCTTTTTTTCATTATTTAACCGTATAATTGCCATCATATTCTGGTTACCATTATACGATTTTCTTTAGCTTATAATCTACCTCAAGGACTCAAAGGGGTAAATACGATCTCAATAATCCCTCTGAATAACGTAGGTCCTTTTTAATCTGCATAACGTCGTCTAAGGTCAAAAGACGTCGTCGGGCTGATGGGGTTAATTCGATATTCCTCTTATTATTATTCCTCCCCATTATATTTATTATCATCATCATTATTTTTATCATCATTTTTATCTATCATCCTCATCATCATATTTATCATCGTCATATTTATCATCAATATTATCTTTATAATCATCATTATATATAATCATCATCCTCTTTATCATCATCATTATCTTTATAATCATAATTCTTTATAATCATCATCATCTTTATCTTTACCATCATTATCTTTATCATCATTTTTATAGTCATAATTTTCTTAATCATCATCACTTCATCATCATATTTCTTTATCGTTATCATTATAATTTTCATTGTTACCATCATTATCTTTGTCATCATCATCTTCGTCCACCGTGTATAATGCGTTCTTTATATTTCTCCTCCTATCCGTTATTTATTCTTTTTCTCCCCTCCCTGTCTAGTCCTCTTCTCTTACTTCTCCCTCTCCTTCGTCTCTCGTCTTTATTGTCTTCTATTTCTTCACCCTCTCGTTCGTCGTGTCCCTCCATTGCTCCCCTTTCTTCTTCGTCTCTCTCATATTTCCAGTTCTTGCTTCTTTTTTTGCTTTATTTTGTTTAGTGTTCTTCCCTTTCACGTCTTTCTTTCTTCTCCTTCTTCTTTTTTCTTTCTCCTCCTTGCTTCTATAATTTCTTCAATTTTTCTGTCTTTCTTTGCTTCGTGTTGCTGTTCCTGGATTTATAGAAGTCGAACAAAAACATCAAGAGCAATAATACTGACTTTGTTTTTACTCCACTTCTTCCTCTCTTTTCCTTCTTTTCATCTTCCTTCTTCCTCTCTTCCTTATCCTTCTTTTTCTTGTCATTTTCCTTCTTCTTTCCTCTTCCTTCTCCTCACCCTTGTTCCTTCTTTACCTTCTCTCCTCTTCCTTCTCCTTTCTCCTTTCCTTCTTCTCTTATTCATCTCTCCCTTTCCTTCTTCTCCTCCTCTATCTTCCCCTCCGTTTCTTATATCATCTTATTTCTCCTCCTTCTCTTCTTCTATCCTCTTCCTTCTCCTCCTCCTTTTGCTTCTTTTCTCCTCTTCCTCCTTTCCCTTCTTATCCTTCCCTTCTTCTCTACTCTTCCTTTTCCTTCTTCTCCTCGTCTTTCCTCCTTCTTCTCCTCCCACGTTTTCTCCCTCCTCCTTCGAATCCACTATCTTCAATTCTATATTCCCTTCACCTTGCAAGTGTTGTAGTTGCTGCTGTCGTTGTTCACAATCTTCTTCGTCTACCTTATGCAATCAATTCAATTATATTTTGTTCTTCCTCACCATGTTGTTGTTGTTGTTGTTGTTGTTGATCTTCTTCTTCTTCTTCTTCTTCTTCTTCTTCTTCTTCTTCTGCTTCTTCTTCTTCTTCTCCTCCTTCCTCCTATTTCAGTCTTCTATAAATTTGTCTTCTATTTATTCACTCTCTTAATATCCTTCCTTCTTTTCCTCCTCCTCCTCTTCGTCTTCCCAATCTTCCTTCCTTCACTTCCCCTTCTTCTAGTCCTCTTTTATCATTTTATTCTTACATGTTTGTTGTTTCTCGTCTTCTTCCTGCCTCCCACCACCATCTAAGCTGCTCCTCCCCCCTCCCCCTCCACACTCCAACCTTGGTATCGGAAAACTTTAATCCGTGATACCGTTCTCGCCAACCTCTGCGTATCACTGCAGAGGAGAGGTAATTGTCTTATCCTGTGGCGTATGGGTAGCACGCTCTGTCAACGAAAAAGATTTTGCATCCCAGGAGCTGGACTGGACGACATTGTGGAAGCCTTCGAAGATACCACAAAGGATGCAAATGAAAATACCCTTTTTGTCATCCATGCTGGTTCAAATGACGTCATGCGCACCAGATCCGAAGAGTTGATGGAGAAATATCGCAAGATGATCCAGCACTACAAAAACAAGTCAAGGAATATCATCATCTCAGGCATTCTCCCCAAGATCGACGCACCTGACAAATTCTACGACAAGGCTTTCAGCACAAATAGCCGACTAAAACATTTGTGTCTGAGGGAAGAAGTTGAATTCATCAACCTCTGGGACAACTTCTACAACCAGCCTACTCTGTTCCGCAAGGATGGCACTCATCTAAACCCTGTGGGTTCAGCACGCATGGGTCGTCTCCTACACGAAGCAGTCCGCAGCCATGGATCAAAAAACGCCATCCGAGAAGAAGCAGCAGTGACATAAATCATCCAACGCCAAGAAAAAAACAGAGGCAACCGAGGACCACCAGCGATAAGGACCGAAGACAGCGAGGACCGAGGACAGCCATGAACATAAATGTAGATCCGACAAGAACCAAAAATATTATTAAAGAGCGTTCCGTGAGTTCTAAAATAACAAATTTAAAGGTTTTCTATGCAAACGCTCGTAGCATACGCAATAAATTTTCAGATTTAGAGGAGCTAGTGTTTACAGAAAATTATGATGTGATTGGCATAACAGAATCTTGGCTCAATACAGAAGATAGAGACTTTTTAGCAGAGTATTCACTTCCCGGTTATGTAATGTTTGAGAAAAGCCGAATAAATCGAAATGGAGGTGGCGTTTTACTTTATATCAAAGAAAGTCTTAACCCTACCCTCTTGTCAAAACCTCAAATTGTGAACGTCGACGCATCTTTTGTGCTAATAAAGAATAATAAAGGTACCAAAATAATACTTGCATTAATATACAGACCTCCAGCTCAATCAGTGCAAACTGACCGAGATATTTACGAACAAATTGCAGATGTAAGTAACTCACAAGATACCGTAATTTTTGGTGACTTTAATTTACCTGTGACCAAGTGGGGCGATACTCTTACTTCACACTCCGGACATGACTTGTATACGAACTTGCAAGAGAGTTCGCTTTATCAATTTGTTGGAACGCCGACCCGTGGTAATAACGTTCTTGACATTGTACTTGCAACAAAAGAAGAATTAATAGAGAATTTGAATGTTGGTGATGAATTCAGTAACAGCGACCATCGTACGATAACTTTCACTTTAAAGTTTACTAGTAACGAACCAAATAGTAGCATCGAAAAAGTCCCTAATTTCAAGAAAGCAAACTTCCATAAACTTAGAGCTATGTTTAAAGAAACTGACTGGAGCTTTTTAATTCACAATAACGACATAAATACATCCTGGAAGTTATTCGAAGCCACTTACCTAAAAGCAGTGCAAGACTGCATACCATCGAAAACTCGGCGTCCAGGCCATAATAATAAGCCCAAATGGTGGAATAAAGATATTTCAAACTGCCTGCTTGCTAAAAAATTTGCTAATGATAGATTAAAATCCTCACAAAATGACGAAGAACGGCTGAAATTTGTAGAGCTACGACGCAAAGCCAAAAAGTTAATTAAGCAAAGTAAAAAGACCTTAGAGTTACATATTGCGAATCAAAGTAAACAAACCCGAAAGAATTCTATAGTTATATCAGAAAGAAAAAAGTCGTTACTCCAACTGTTGGACCGTTAGTCGATGAAAATGGAGAATACACCAAAGACGAAGAACAAATGAGTAATGCCCTCAATACCTTCTTTGCATCAGTTTTTACAACAGAAGACCTCAGTGATATCCCTACACCATCGCCGATTCAGATTGATAATTCAGATGTTCTAAGCAATATCACCGTTACAGAGAGAGAAGTATTGAATTGTTTAGATAAACTCAAGGTAAATAAAACGCCAGGACCTGATACAATCTCGCCTAGAGTTCTAAAGGAAGCTAAGGATGAGCTCTCTAAACCACTGACATTACTATTCAATAAATCCTTGCAGTCTGGAACTATGCCCGATCAGTGGAAGCTAGCCAACGTAACACCGATATTCAAAAAGGCAGCAAATCCCTACCCAGTAACTATCGTCCAATTAGCTTTAACCCAGTTGTATGTTAAATGCTAGAAACGGTCATACGAGACAGACTCGTAAATCACTTAGGGAAAATAACATACTTAAAGATACTCAACACGGCTTTCGTAAAAAACGTTCCTGTTTAACAAACCTCTTAGACTTCTTCCACGATATCCTCAACCTCTACGATGAGAGTAAAGCTGTAGATATTATATACCTTGATTTTCAAAAGGCCTTTGACAAAGTTCCCCACAAACGTTTACTGCTAAACTAAAAGCGCATGGAATACAAGACGGTGTGTTGAAATGGATAGAAAATTGGCTCAGCGACAGAAAGCAAAGAGTAGTCATAAACGGTAAGGCATCAAAATGGACCAATGTAAGTAGCGGGGTACCCCAGGGATCGGTACTAGGACCAATTCTCTTTCTAATTTACATCAACGACATAGATGAGGGTCTCACCTGTACAATCTCAAAATTTGCTGACGATACAAAAATTGCAAATAGCGTACTCTCAAAAGAACAAGTTGACGATATGCAACACAATCTAGATAAATTGTCATGTTGGGCCCAAATTTGGCAAATGAGTTTCAATGCGGATAAATGTAAAGTACTACATATCGGATACCTAAATGAGAAAGCAAACTATTCGATGAATGGCACTCAGCTTAAGAATGTAAACAGAGAAACCGATCTGGGAGTAACAATATCGAGTAACCTAAAACCGAGTCAACAATGTTCAGAAGTTGTTAAGAAGGCAAACAAAATAATTGGCTTTATAGGCATGGTCATTTGAGCATAAATCCAAAGAAGTTATCCTATCCCTTTACAATTCATTAGTCCGCCCTCTTCTGGAATACTGCGTTCAATCCTGGTGCCCTTATTACCAAAAAGATATAAACAAGCTAGAACGAGTTCAACGTAGAGTTACCAAAATGATACCTAGCCTAAAGAACAAATCCATACGAAGAGCGGTTAAGAGAATTAAATCTATTTCCTTTAACCCAGCGCAGATTAAGAGGTGGACTTAATTCAAGTGTTTCAAATCATCAAAGGCATCGACAATATGAACTGTAGTAAGTACTTCACTATCGACCAATCTAATTACACGCGGGGAAACGGTTGAAAAATTATTGGTAAATCATTTAACTCACACGAATCTAAGAATTTCTTCTTCAATCGAGTTGTCAACTTGTGGAATGGGCTTCCCCGAAACGTTATAGACTGCATCACCGTTGATTCATTTAAACTCCGCCTAGACAAATATCTCGCATCAAACCCGCGACTGACTGCGTTTGTAAATGAATAACCCTTTCCAATGTTCCCTTACCCACTCTAAACCACTGTTTGGACACTTGATTCTCAGTGTTTTGGAGGACAAGCAACCTAGAAGGGTCACTAGATATGTTGTTGCTTGATTTCCTTTGTACTCCTTTGTACTAATGACTGTGACAGCAATATTCACAACTCAAGAGAGGCTCCAGTCCAGAGGAGGATTAAGATGTAAAGTGACGATGGTAAGACAAATACCAACTGTCAAGAGAGAGAGAGCAAGACAGAAGGAGGAGGAGGAGAGAGAGATATAGATAGAGAGAGACAGACAAAAGGGGAAAGTTGAAGAAGTAAAGACAGATGGATATGTGGAAAGGCGAGAGAAAGAGCGACGAGTTGGACTTAGGTCGGAACACGAACATTATTCAGGAGGATGCAAAAGAGGGGGAGGGGTGGGGAGAGGGGTGTGAAGGAGGAGTGGGGGTAGGGAGAAAGAGAGGAGGGGGGGGGGAAGAAGGAATACAAAGAAGGGCGAGAAGAGTAGCATATGGGATACATAATGATTAAGACTGGTATTAGGAGGACTAGGATAAAAAGTAGGAACACACAAGAGAAGAAGAGACTGATGAGGAGGACAAGGAGAAGACAGAGGAAAAGGAAGAAGAAACAATCGGAATAATAATATTTAATTCCATTATATATTACAATGGTACAGTTACAGTCATATTATGATCAAAGCCTACCAGACGTTACATTTATACGCACACACACAATACATCTATTGCCTGACGCCGTGATCCCCGAAGGTGTGGCCACGATCGAACCGCCCCCATGCACCACTGTCCCCATTCAGTCGGCGCCCCTCCTCCCAACCAGCACCCCTTCATCCATATACATCCTCACTCCATCCTTCCACCTCTCCTTTGGTGCACCTCTCCCTCTCGGTCCTTCCCTCTCGTACACCCTCTAATTCATTCTCTCGCTTTCCATACGTTCCATATGGCCGAACCAACTCAAGTTGTTCCTTTTCACACTTTCCAGCACATCTATATATACAGTACAACAAATAAATAATTTGAATACATGCATACATATATACACACAAGTTTGAAAACCGCTTTGTCCACAGAGAGTGTGCTTACAGTCTCAAGTCCTAAATGGCAGCATTCCAGGCGACCCTGTCATGGGTTGCCTCTGTTGTATAGTTCTTTATTTGGAAATCTGACCGGAATACCTGATCCCACGTCTTTTTAGATTTACCCCTGCGCGCATTTTCCCCCATGTTCACCCAGTTCTGATCACCCATTTTCCCCCATGTTCACCCAGTTCTGATCACCCATTTTCCCCCATGTTCACCCAGTTCTGATCACCCATTTTCCCCATGTTCACCCCATGTTCACCCATTCTGATCACCCATTTTCCCCCATGTTCACCCAGTTCTGATCACCCATTTTCCCCCATGTTCACCCAGTTCTGATCACCCATTTTCCCCCATGTTCACCCAGTTCTGATCACCCATTTTCTCCACGTGTCCAAACCAACCATTCTGCTCATCCGCATCACTTCACTGACACTCCTCATGCCCAGAAGCCTTCGTAACTCCTTACTCGACACACCGTCCCTGAAGTTAACCTCATATATCCATCTCACCATTCTCTTTCATTCCGTTCCATTATGTTTGAATTAACTTTAATTTCTCAGCAGCAGGAGCTTGGTCATACTGATTTCGTCTGGAAGAGGAGATGGGCAGAAGGCAAGGGTAATAAATGAAGGAGAGGGGGAGAAATATAGGACTTACAAACAACAACATATCTATTGGTCCTTACGGGGCAGTTTGGATATCTACACTGATAAGCTACTAACTATTAGGTTGAGAAAAGGATAGGAAACAGAAGGCACCTCCCCACCCACCACTCCCTCCGCCTTACGCTGGCGCAGAAACAGTTGGATAAATGTACCATGCATAATGGAAAAACTGTCATGGAACTTTGGATAGGAGAGGATGAAAGGATAATAATTTGTAGTCTATGCAACCTCTACGTTCCTTGAAAGAAAATCTATGGTTTCGGCCATGAGTAAATACTATGCATACATTTTATATGCATTGCGATCAGTGACAGTTCTTCATCACGAGTTATTCTGAAAGGAATACGATACGATACAAGGAGAAGGAGGCATACGAGGATTTGGACAAAACAAAGAAAATGAGAAGAGGAGCAGGGGCAGGAAGAAGGAAGAAAAACGAGGGAATAAAATGATGAGAAGGAGAGAAGGAGAACATGGAAGAGGAAGAAGAATACACAAGACAATGGAAGGAGAAGGTGGAAACAAGAGGAAGAAGGTGAAGGGAGAACAGAAGGACTCTAAATTCAACTATGCCTATGTCTGTGACAGTAAAAGTTACAACTCAAGAGAGGCGGAATTAGGAGAGGAGGATTAGCATGTTAGAAGACCATGGTAACACAAATACGAGAGAGATGTACGATTAAATATCAAAGGCTACAATACATAGAAGATACCTCAACACAGCAAGGATGGAATCGGTAATGAGAATCACGATGCAAGAAAAAGATCACACGACAAGCAAGAACTGACAAAACACTCACAGGATAGAAGAACAGATTGTTGAGCGGTACTTGAAAAGTATATATAATGGATAAAAACACCATCTAAGTAAGAACACCTTATTGATTGTTTCGCAGATAGCTTCATCAGGTCAACTGACTTGATGAAGCTATCTGCGAAACGTTGTCAATAAATTGCTCTTACTTAATCTCGGTTCACACATACCAGTCTTGCGCTCCCGGCCTTCCCCGACCACCAAAAAATTGTTGGACGGCATCAAACGGAGGACCTTGTGTCCCGAGTGGCCACGATGCCCGGCCTCAACACGTCACCGCCCCGGCATATGGCGCATGGACGGCGACTTGGTGCCACGACCAGTCCCGTTGGACGGCGACCTAAGAAGTCTGTTTACGACCTGTCTGCGACGCACTGCGACGGCACTGTGACGGCACTGCGACCACAATACGATGGACGCAGTGTCGTCGGCGATGGCCACCACCATGAATATAAGAGAAAATTTGCACAGGTGTTGTGTGTGTGATCCTGCATCATTGTGTGAAGGCATCTAGGAGGGTATTGTTAATAAAGGATATCCTCTCTGTGTAGGTATGGGTGAGGGTGTGGGCATGGGTATTGGTGTGGGTATGGGTATGAGTGTGGATGTGGGAATGAGAGTTGGTGGGTACGGGTGTGGATGTGGGTATGGTTATCGGTTGGATGTGGGTATGGGTGTGGATGTGGGTATGGGTATTGGTTCGATATAGGTATGGGTGTGGGTGGGTGTGGATGTGGGTATGGGTATCGGTTGGATGTGGGTATGGGTGGGTACGGGTATGGATGTGGGTATGGCTATCGGTTGGATGTGGGTATGGGTGACGGCGGCTTGGGAAATGAGACCGCACCACACGCCGCTCGCCCTTTTATGGAAGCTGATTGGCGGGAACAGGCGGGGTGCGCACGGCGTGGTCACGTGACGCGACGTTGCCACATCGCCGTCTCAACTTTAACATTTTTGGGTCGCCGACCACTCCCGTCTGGTGGCGTCTAGGCGGCGCATAGGCGCCAACAGACGGCGTCTATGCGACGACCAGTCCCGTGGGTGTCACGTGGGTTTCCCGTCCTATCCCGTGTTTTGGCGGTTGGCCCGTCCTGAGGGGTTTGTTTTTGCATACCAAAAATGTTCGCCGCCATCGCTGCCGCGGCCCGTGTTGTGGCATCACTGTACGTTCATGAACCGACCATACCCGTTTATGTCGGCTTCCTTGCACGTTTGCATACGAATTCAGTGGTCGGGGAAGGACGGGAGCTCAGGACGGGTATGTGTGAACCAAGCTTTATAGGTTTTTTTTTTTGTTATCCTTCAGAACTGATACAATAGCTAATCACACACAGCAGACAAAATCAATGGAAGGAGGAAGAATGGAAATGCTTCCCATCATCTGATTTGTTTCTTCTTTTCATTAAATAATTTATATATGGATATTATTTGTTTTATATAATGTAATTCAACCTTTCAAACACAGTCTCTCTAAACCTTGAGGATTCGAAATTTGGTGGGCAAATAAATTGTGTCAGATAAATGCAAATACATAAATAAATAAATAAGTATATGAATGGACAAAACAAAAATGTATCAATTGTGAGAATATTATCAATTAATTTAAACACCACGAATAAGCCTAGAGTCCTCCTGCTGAGAACACTTACAATCGGATTAGATAATAAGAATCACAACACAATATACAGCTAGTAACACATGTTTGTGAGCTCTTGCTATTATCGTTATGCAAATGCGTGCATTTAGATTGATGTTCAGATCTAAACAGCCATACATTAATAAATACTTATATGGATACTGTATTTTTATATATTTCATACTTTTTCACTAACCAACTTTACTTCTAAACTCAATTAATGAAATCAACAAATACATGTGGCACTCCAAGGACTCGAACCTACTGTAGGATACTCACACCGAATTCCGCGCATTTATGCATTACGCTATCATGACAGCTGATTTAATCTGAGCATCAATCTAAATGGATATATTTGCATAAAGAACATCGCTTAAGCTCACGAACATTTGTCAGTAGAAGCAACATAGCAAAGTAAATAGTAAGGGTAAAACATATATGGGTTGCAAAATCTATGAAGACTTCCACTACCAAGGCCACTCCAACTCCCCACCTCTCTTCCCTGTTTGTACACAAGACTGGAATTCCTAGGATAACCTCAACGTACTCTGATCACTCAAAAAGCCTATACCCTGGTCCAAATAAGTAGGCCAAAACTCTATAACTTACAAACGAGTGGAGTAATTGAGCTATTATTTCTACCATTTGGTCAGCCAGTAAATAGATGTGGACATTTGCAGCCCGTTTGGTCTAGTTTTTATGTTTTAGTTATAGAGGTAACGGTTCACAAATTCTGGCCTACCAATTTGGAACAGGGTATAGGTGGTCAAATTTGGCCGAACAGTGAATTATGTGAAGCTGCCAAGTTGGGTCAAGTGGATGAATAGTTCCAAGCAGCTGATATTGGTCATGACGCCTAGTTGGGCTGAGCGGCCAAATTAGTCTGAATGGTTGAATTTGAATCACCACCAACCTCCTGATGGAACCCACTTCCAGAGATCATTATTGCATCCTGCCTGAAAAGAAGAAGAAGCCTAGTGTCTGTATACCTTCTGGTTGCTTAGGGTCATCTCACACATTCACAATTATTGGTCCCGACTACCCTCGAATTTTCCAAAAAAAAAAAAAAAAAAAAAATTGGTAGTTTGCAAAATTGGGGGCAGTTGGGACCAAAATCGTGTATATGTGAAATGACGGAAAGAATATGGTCCCAGTGAAGGAGAACCTGGTAACAGTAGAGGTTGGAGAGATGGGTGGGGTAATAGATAGATAAATAGATATACTGTATAATGCTATATAGATAAATCGATAGAATAAGATAGATAGTGTAAGATAACATAATATAGTCACAGTGAAGAGTATCTCATAACAGGGTAGAGAAAGGCGTGGAAATATACGATACTAGGTTCGCGAACAGGTAGAGCTAGATGGATAGATAGATACATACATTATACTACAGTAGATAGATTGATAATAAATATATCTATATATATATATATAATATATATATATTGTATATACATAGATACTGTAAGATGGAGAACACGGTCACAGTGAAGGAGAACCTGATAAGACAGTAGAGGCTGGAGAGCCAGGCGGGGATATCGGTGCATACATTATCCATTCACAGTCTGGCAGGTCCTCAAACCCTCTAGGATCTATGGCCGTCTAAAGGGACATTACGTTGGGGCCTGAAACTATGTAGAAGCTAAGATCGATCAACTAATGCTAGATTGGTGCTACTGGTAGTATTAGCCTCTCTTGACACTCAAATATATCTATCTATCGATCTATCTATATACTCTGGCCCAATCATCACTTTTCCACTTCTTTTTTGTTTGGGGGGGGGGGGGGGTGAGGTGGCTGACTCAAGACAGAGCAAGAATGGGGACAACACAAAGCACAACAGAAAACAATGAACACACAAACACAAAATACAAATTCACCCACATCTAGATCATCCAGGAGAGAACCCAGAGACAAGGGTCATCAAGGTACCTCCAGCACTCCCCTGGCCCCCGACCACCCGGAGAGGTTCCGATGTCGGCATGCAAACATGCAGCGGAGCTGAAGCCACAAGCCCGCCCACCACACTTCCAGGTGCACTCTTCATATAAACCGTCTCCCCGGGCCAGGCGCCTGATGGACTATTATCTAGTTCAACTTACACCCGACCCCTTCCCCCAAATGACCATGTGTTCACTCGTCTATTCACAAGCATTCTCCATTCATTCCTGTCCACCACTTTCCTTGCCTGATCTATAGTCATTCCTCTATCATCCAAAGCTTGTTTTACACAGTCTCTCCATCTCAATGGGGGTCTTCCTGCCCCTCTATCTCCCCTTGTATCTGACTCACATATTTTCATTGTAAGCCTTTCATCTTTCATTCGTTCAACATGACCATACCAGCTCAGCACCCTTCTGTCCACTCTGGCTGAAAAATGTTCCTGCTGCCCCACTCTCCTACGTATCTCTTCATTCCTCAATCTCTTTCTACGAGTAACTCCACACGTACTCCTCAAGCAGCTCTTCCCCATCACATAGGACAACATAAGCTAAGGACAACATAAGCTATGATACGACAACATAAGTTATGATATGTTAGTCCAAAATACTGGAAATTGGGAATATCCATTACGATACTTGTGTAAGTAAAATGGATTGATTAAAAAGTAACTAAGACAGGACAACACGAGCGCTGCTCAATTTCTGTATGCTTCAAATAGGTAAATACAAACAGGTAAATACATCCAGCTTTCTTCTCTCCTTTTCCTTCAGAGCCCATGTCTCAGCCCCATACATCACTGCTGGCACAACAATTCCTTGATACATTGCACTTTTTACTTTCATTCCGAGATTTCTCGCCTTCCACATACTTCCCATTGCTCCGAAAATCTTCCTTCCTTCACACACTCTCTGTTTTACCTCCATTTCATATATATATATATATATATATATATATTCATACCCATAATATACTTTCGGCAAGACTGGTACAGGATATATAGTTTGGTCTCTGTATTTAAATTCTACATGATCAAGCATAACGTATCACCCCGTTGGTTAATAATAATTACGGTATACTCGGATGCCATAGTTTCTAGCCCACACATAAATATTCGTGGAAATCACCAATTTCTAATAATGGAAGTGTATCGCCGAAAACGAATTACTGAATGCCATTTTATATACCGGCACATCAACTACGAAACTATATACACTATTTATTGAAAAGCAAGTTCTATCCAAAAGTCAATCCAGATAGTTATAATTGCATAAGGAAAACATAGGGGGTCCACGATTTCTTATGAGTGGAGCTAGAGACTACTGGCAACCGAGTGTACCAAAATGGCACCAAATAATAAATATGTCCGCTCTCTATTACTACAGGGTCACTATGTTGGAGGGCCGACCATCATAAACAAGGGGAAGGGACTCAGCTTAAAATGCTGTCTTGGGGGTAAAAAATGCGGCCACAAAAGATGAGATTCTTTGGTGGACGGGCAAGAGATAAAGAAGACATGTTTTGATGGTATAAAATAAATATGATGCACTAGACTGAATATTCTCAAAACTATAGTCTATTAATTATAATTAGGCCAAACATCATGATCGCTAACCCCAATACTAAAAAACCACTATAGTAATCGAGCTAATATTTCTACAATTTGGGAACAGTCAGCCAGGGAATAGATGTGGAAATGTACAGCCTATTTATTCTAGTCAATTTTGAGATACAGAGGCTATATATCTATCTATCTATTTATTGCCAGACGCTGTGATCATAGAAAGGGTGGACACGAACGAAGCGCCCCCATGCACCAGTCAGTCGACGTCCCTACTCTCATCCAGCACAGCTTTCACGCATATACTTCTTAACTCCATCCTTCCACCTCTCACTCTCTGTCCTTCTACCTCACGCTCCTACACTCTCTTAGTTATTCTCTCGCTTCCCATACATTCCACATGGCCGAATATTATCAGGTGTTCCTTTTCAAACTTTCTAGCACATCTACATCCACACAACACCCCTGCCGGACTTCGTCATTCGTCTGTCTATCCCTCCATGTAACTGCGCACGCACTTCTCAAATAACTAATTTCCTCCCCTCTCACTCGTGGTATGAGATTCTTCACCAACGTCCATGCTTCGCTGCTGTAAGTCAATGTCGGGACTACCACACTCATGCAAGGACTTCTTTGCATCCATGCTGACCACCCGATTTCTTGTTACTGCTTTGAACGTTCCTACAATCTTCTTCCCCTGTTGCACCCTCTCCCGCCCTTCTTCATCCATAATTCCATCTTTACCTCAACACACACTGCCCAAATAATGAAATGAGCTGACATTCTACTTAGCCTAACCGTTCAACCTCACCTCACACACTGTGGCTGCACCCCTTTCAAAGACCATAACCTTGCCCTTCCCCGCATTTACCTTTATATTCCACTTTTCACACACTGTTCCAAACATATTTACCAGACCCTGAAACTTTCATTTACCTTTATATTCCACTTTTCACACACTGTTCCAAACATATTTACCAGACCCTGAAAGTTTCATTTACCTTTATATTCCACTTTTCACACACTGTTCCAAACATATTTACCAGACCCTGAAAGTTTCATTTACCTTTATATTCCACTTTTCACACACTGTTCCAAACATATTTACCAGACCCTGAAACTTTCATTCACTATCGCTCATCAGAACTGTATCATCGGCAAACAGCAGTAGAAGCAACTTCCACTCATTTCCTTCCCTTATCAGTGGTGCACCAACATCCACTGTTCGTCCTTCTATTTCTTTCATGACTCCATCCATATATTTAAAGAACAATCATGGGGACATCACACACCCTTGCTTTAACCCAACATTCAGATCAAAGAACTCGCTCTGTTCATTTTCCACAAGCACCGAAGCCTTTCCACCCTCATTCATGCTTTTCACAGCTTTCAGTAATTTTCCATCTACTTTGTATATTCTCAGTACTTTCCTCACACCTTCTCTATCAACTCTGTAATAAGCCTTCTCCAAGTCCATAAAGGCAGCATACAACATTTGTCGCTTCTCAAGATATTTCTCCACAACCCCTTTCAGGGCAACAATCTGATCTACCCATTTTCATCCCTTCCTAAACCCGGCCAGCTCGTCACGTACCCATTTATCCGTTCTTGCTCTCACTCTCTCTACTGTACATCTGCACTACTACGCTTAGCAGACATATCCCCCGGTGGTTACCACACACTCCTCTTTCCCCTTTACCCTTATACAGGGGGACTATTATGCCTGTCTTCCAGTCATCGGGTGCATTCACCTTCTCCCATGCTACTTTACACATTTTCCATACCCTTTCGATCACTATCTCACCACCATACCTCACCATTTCCCCACACACTCCATCTTTTCCTGATGCTTTCCCCATCTTCACTCTTTTCATGGCTTCCCACACTTCTGACCTCCTGATCCAGACCTCCTCCTCCACTAGTTCTTTTCTTCTTCCTCCCATACCCCATCCAACTATGTTTGCTGGTGCTTCATTCCTTATGTATAACAATTTGTTGAAGTACTCCCTCCATCTCTCAACTCTCTCTTGCTTCTCAGCTTCACTCACCCATTCTTATCTTTCAATCCCTTACTATTTCCCTTGCTACCCTCCCTAACTTTCTTGACCTCTTTCCAGAACAGTTTCTTACACTCCCTCCATTTAACACTTTCCTAATTTCTAGTTGTCACAATTTTTGGCCTACCCTACGAATTTGAGGGTGCATATTAACACGCTATTCTGGTTATCATTAGACAATTTTATGCCATTAGCCATATTGTTATACTTCTGCACATCACTGTTGAGTACTATAAAATATTCCCTGGTTGTGGTCAATTACGGTTTGCCTTCTTTGTCTTGTATCAGCTTCATCTGTTCGGAACTGGACACTGATAGAGAGTACATGTGCAAATAAAAATATCAGAGTAAACAAAACAAAAAAGCTAAAACAAATCCCATTCCCATCAGTTATAAGGATCACGATGCATGAGAAGATAACCAAACACAGAGGAACTGTCAGAGAAATTCCCAGAAACAAAGACCACACAGATTACGCAACTAGACATAACAGACAGGACAGACAGAAACAGAAACAGACATAATACACCATCAGACATAAAGACAGGCATACAGAGACACAGGACAAACAAAATACACCATCAGAAATAACATACAGACAGGTAGAGACACAGAACTGACTGCATACGCCACTAGACATAACATACAGACAGAGATAACGACCAAACAGAATACGACATCAGACATAACAGACACACAGACAGACACAAATAACAAACATATACGAAATCAGACATGGCAGACATACTGAATGAGGATGACAGGAAAATTATTATCAGAGTGGATCACACACACACACACACACACACACACACACACACACACACACACACACACACACACAAACACACACTTACAGACTATAGTGAAATGCAAACAGCCATCATAGTTCAGTTATATAATTATAAATACGTTAAATATACAGGAATTGTAGAACGAAAAATAAACATAAACAGACACAATATAAATTACACACACATAGAGACTAGAGTGACATTGAAACTGATATCAAGGATCAGTTTATATAATTTATTATATTTGTTGTTTTGCTAAATGCGTAAAATATACAAGAATTGCAGAAGAAAAATAAATTAACACACATACACACACACACATATAAATATATATATATAGATATATAGATATATATATATACACATATATATTATATATATATATATACTGTATATATTTATATTTTATTAATTTCACCACAACACCCAACACCCCCCATGAAATTAATTAAAGTATATATGATCCGCCGGGATTCGAACCCGGGTTATAACACTCAGATTTTTGCCACCTTAACCATTACACCGCCATGACGGTTAAGGTTTATGCACACGCTACGACTTACTTTCCATTCTCGAATACTGGCATATTAATCTCATCATGTTTTCATCCTCACTCCCAACCCACACCGCGCTACTGGTAGGCTCTAATGCTTTAGGCGTGAGAGGAAAGAAATATTCGCTCATGGTGCCAACAGATCATAATGAGATCCCGGGCCCCCTCGCTGCGAACTGAAATATCTCTGAAGGCCTACTTGTCTAATCTATACTTTATTAATTTCCCAGGCCACAACACCAAACGACACCCCCAATGAAACTTAATCTAAAGTATATATGATCCGCCTCGGGATTCGACCAACCGGGCTTATCACTGACATCGAATCTTTTGTTGGGCCGGTGTGTAGGGGGGTGGGGGCCTTCAAGCTCCATTACAACCACCCAGGCCACGGCTGTACCGGTTCTTAATGCACGAACGCCTACGACTCTCCATTATCCATTCCTCGAATACTGGATATTCAATCTAAAATCATGTTGATACTCCCCAAACCTGGGGCGCGCTAGTGTATAGTATCAGAATATACCCGTAGTAAATAAAAAATAAACTATATACCTATAATTTATATTGTACATAACTAGGGCTAGAATTCCAAACTGTTGCAGGGCTAGGGAGGTGCTTTCACTAGTCCCTACGTGGTCGCGGACAGGTTAAAAAAAAAGGAAATCGGTTATGTCTGCCTGGTGTTCCTCCCCAACCTCAACTCGACGTGGGGGACAGAACAAAACAAAACAGCAGCAGTCTTTTAACATCGAAATCCAGTTCCCTAAAGCATGAACAAGATATGCTACGTGATGACAAATATAGTAGCTACAGGCTAGAATTTTCAAATATTTGTCAGGCAACTTCACAAGCATATCACAGTCTTACTATTTCTAGTTGACAGACTTTACAAACGCAAGCAAATGCTACCTGTAACCGCGTAACACAAAAATACTAAATTTTATATCACTCTTCAATATAGATCGCTGCTACCATCTCTTCCTGACAGGCCCCGTACTTCAGTCTCTTCTTTCACACCTGTGAGGCTTGCACCTCTTGTCAGCTTCTTGTCGACCTTCTTGTTGTCAGCCCCTGTGGCGGGCACTCTCAGGCTCTTTGCGCTGGGGGGCCCGTGCGACATAACTGTCTTCTGATCCGTCGTGCAACATGTTGCCCGGCAAAGCTAGATTCGAAAAGGGCGCCTGGATCATCTTGCTCGTATGAGCTCTGTGTCGACCAAGCTGTGTCCCTCAGAACAGGAGGCCCTGAGTCAGCTGGGAGTGTTTGCTTCTCAGGGTGCTCCACCACCCTCACATAAGAACTGACCTTCCTGGGCAGGTGCACACTGCGTAACAGCTTTGTGCCCGGTTGGGTGTTCCTCTCTCCATCACCAGGAACCTCCACATGTCTGACAGATGTCAAGCGTGATCATCAATGCCCCCAGTGTGTGGGAATGGAGCTTAGGAGTTTTCCCGCCCCCTGCTGTGGTCCTTTGACACAGGCTTTCCATGAAGGACCTGTAGATGCCTCCTCTCCTCTCTCTCTCCACACCTCCCGCCTGTCGCTGCCCTGCTCTACGCATTGTTCTTCTTCCAACCTTGCTTCTGCTCCAATGGTTGCAGCCGCTCCTGCCGACCAGCCAGGCTCTAGCACAGGCACCAACACTTGTTGCTCCCTGTTCCTGCTCGTGAACGTACTCTCGCGGAATCCGATTTCTTTGAGGGCGTTTTGTGGGAGAACCGCAGTTCGTGGCCGTTAGTACTAGTATTAGCAGTAACCACTCATCCACATACTAAAAAATACTGTACATAATGCGAAAGATAAAGTGATCTTACAACTTAAAGTATGATATACTTGTAGGCTACAGTGCTTTAAGGGTGCAATTCCAAAAGTTATTAGTTGTTTAGCAATATCTCACTATACTTTAAACAACTATTTGAACGACCGTCCAGTCGACACGATCGCCGATGAGTCTAGTTTTACCCTCCCGCTCGGCACCTCACATCCGTTTTCTGTTAAAACCCAATTCTTCTTATGATGTCAATTTTGCGGTTTGTTTTTTCTTTCGACTCTTCTATCTATCTATCTATCTATTGCCTGACGCCGTGACTCCCCGAAGGGGTGGACCCACGAACGAACTGCACCCCCATGCAACCTTTCTGTCCAACCAGTTCAGTCCGAGCGCCCCTCCCCCCCAACCACAGCTACCGGCCTCTGCGTACTCATGTGAGCTTCCTCACTCCATCCCTTACCCACCTCATATTCGGCCTCTACCTCTCCCCCTCTGTCCCCCTCCACGCTCGCTCCAGTCGTACTACCCTCTTAGTCATCTCTCTCGCTTTTCATCATCTGTTCCATATGGCCCGAATCCATCTTCAAGGTGGTTGCTTCCATTCTTTCACAAACTTTTCCAGCGACATCACCTACCCGTCCGAGGTACACCCACACCGTCCGGTCGGCTCTTACTTCCATCATGTAGTCTGTCTACTCCCTGGCGCCATCGTAACCTCTCCGCACTCGCATGCACTCTCTTCGCTAATTCATCTTCCAGCTCCAAAAGAGACTCGCTCTCACCTTCTTGGTCTGAGTCTCTCAACCTAACGTCCATCGCTTCGCTCTCCTGTAAGTCAGTGTCGGGATTACCACACTGCTCATGCATCGACTCTTCACTTCCTATACTGACCACCCCTCATTTCTTGTTCCTGCTCTTTAATCGTTCCCTATAAAAAACAACCCTCTTCCCCTGTTTGGCTACCCTCTCCCTCCGCACCTCTTCATCCATAGTCCCATCTTTACTCAACACCACGGCCCAGATAACTTAAAAGAGTGTGACGATCTCCATAGCCTGACCGTTCTCAGCTTCACCCTCACACTCTGTGACTTCACACCACCCTTCTCGTCGAAGCACCATAACCTTGGCTCTTTCCCCGTATTTACCTTCAAATTCCGTTTTTTTTCTTTTTCGCACACTCCTCGTGCTTCCAAACTCAGGGTTTACTCAGTACCCTGCAACTCTCCATCTCAAATCTACTCACTCATCAGAACTGTAACTCATCCCGCTAACAGCAGTACCTAGGTAGCGTCCTTTCCACCTCAATTCACCTCCTCTTTCTCAGCGATACAACATACCAACATCCACCTGCTCCTTGATAGTAATTTCTTTCATAACTCCCATCCATATATATACCAGTAAAACACACCACAGGGACATCACACACCCCTGTTCTCACAAACCAACATTCAGGTCAAAGAACATCGGCTCGTCTGCTCACTCCGTCCACACGTACTTCGCCCGCCCTTCGCCCCTTATCCTCTGTCGCCTCTTCTCAACTGCTCTTCAGCAAACGTTCGCCCTCTACTTCCGTATATCTTCTGAAGTACTTTCCCCACAAACCTTCTCTATCCACGTCTGTCTAGGCCTTCCTCCAAGTCCATAAAGTGCAACATACACCTCTTTTCTGTTTCTTCTTTCCTCCAGATACTTCCTCCACAACTACAAGTCATGGGTACAAAATCTTGATCCTACACATCCTCTTCCCCTTTTTTCTTGTTCCCCCAATTTTTCACTCTTCCGCAGTAATACTTTGCTCTATTTGACCGTCTCTCTATAATCATCTTTAGGAGCAACGGGGGTCTCGGGGCCGGGGCAGCTCCCAAGTTCTACGTTACATTGTCAGGTTCAGGTTAGTAACACTATCTGTCATCGTCCGTCAGGAGCTCCTCGCGGCCTCGGTCGCTGTCAACCTAATCGTAATTAGTGGGGGAGTAAGAAGCAAGCCTTCTCTGTATCGACCCACATCTTCTACATATTTAGTCTCTCTATTTCAAGTTAAAGCCCTCCTAAAATTGCTCTCGAATGTCGGCTTCTTTCGTCTTCGCCGTCTCCGCTCGCTGAGTCGCAGCCCTAGCAGAGTCCACATCAATTCAATAGGGAAGCATTAACCTAACCATGACCAACTCTAAACTAACCTGAAAGTTGCCCGTCACCCTCCCTCACCATCACCCCTCCGCTGCGTCTCCGCACATATCTCAGCGTACTAGTGTCTCTTCTTAACCCTTCTCACCCGGGCTCGATCCTCCACTGAAGGACAGTGCTGTTGGCCTTACCCGGCCGACTTCTGGCCCGTCCAAAAAACGTCAATCGGCCTAGGCTTCTTCTCGTATCTTTCTGTCTATTTTACTGCTAGAAATCTTTGCCCACGCATCTATGAACGTACGTGCTGGCTTTTTCACAATCTGTAGATTTGGCATCTAAGTAGAGCTCGTGTGTAAGGTCATACTTGGGTTCAGTTGTGTATGACGGAGTTCTCCTCCGTGGAAGGCGATATCTCTGCCGTGCTGATGATTGACAATGTCGGCGCTTTTTCTCAGACACTAATTTCCGTCGCTACGTCCATCCAACAACAACATTGATCCGATGTCTCCTTATCTTTATTGTTCTGAACGTTGCGGCTGTACGCAACAATCGGCTTTGTTTACATGCGTGATCGGAACGCCACAGGCGTCTCATAGACATTGACAGATCAGAGCTCCGGAGAGAGTTCAGATTTGTTCTCATGGGTAACTGCTTCTACTGGATCCCACGGAAACAATACCGATGGTAAGCAGCCAACTAGAGTCCAGCCGCATGTCGCTACGCTGGCTGTGATTTTCCAGTATTTTTGCCTACCGCCATGCTACACCCCATGTTAATCTGCGACTTCTCTCGCTCGCTCCCCCAGGATCCCTAACATGACCTACAGTGAGCGCTATTTTGTGCTGTTATTTGTTTCTCTTCTATTTAACGTAACCCATCCCCATGTCGTTTTCCAGAAAACAAAAATTGACAAGTGGCGTGGGCGCTGGAGTGCTGCATCTTTTATTAAATCACTGGTGCTTCAACTGGGTTAAGATATGGCTAGGTTTTCTCAGTCGAATATGTAAACATTGCCCCAGTCTTCGTCGCAATGACGCTGGCACCACTAAGCTTCCTCCAATCACTTGTTGATTATACCTAGGCCGTATGTCCATCTTTTCGGTTCCCTCCCCAGGAATAATAAAGGCTCCGTCGGACAGTGGATAACTCTTTGTCACGTATCGTAAACAATAAAAAAAAAAACATAATGTCATAGGGGGTCGACCCGTATGTCACGGACTTTGGCTGCTGTTTTTGCTACTGTAGCGTAGGTGCTCACAACGCCGCCGCAGCAATACTCGGTAAGGGTTCTGTTAGCGGGCGTACCGTCCGCTTTGTTTACATAGTTCCCGCATGCTCGCATTTTACATTCGCGTTTATTTGGACTGCTGTTTTTTGCCCTTGCGGGAAATATATATGAAGATGACAATAAGTAATGGGGGGTGAGGGGCCCAAACCGCCTCCCCTCAACCCATTATTGTATCCCACGTCCAGGTGTTGGATATATTTGTTATGTTTGACGGGGAGGCTTTGCCCCCCACCGCCCCCCACGACTTCATTGTCATTATCATAATATATTACCTGCAGTGGCAAATAACAGCAGTCAAATTCGACCGCGAATGTACCACGTACACTGCGAGCGTGCCACTATGTAAACAAAATGTACGTTACACCCGCTAACGCAACCCTTACCCAAGACTCAACTACAGTAGGTCCATCTGCAGTATCTGCAACCAATACCAGCCTCATCCATGGGCCGCAACTAGATAGCACGGTACCCTACCAAGATTCTACTGTAACTTAGGAACCTTGGAATTGAGAACAACAAGATCCTGCCACAAGGCCCCAACACTGCCCTACCATGATACTAACTGCTGCCGACTCTGGCTTTGCGCCAACAGCACCCAGGTTAAACTAGTAGAGCCCATTGTGGCACCTAACCGCACTCCACCAGTCTCGGCCTTGCCATACCAAGACAGTTCCTGAGTGCCCCAATAACAAGGCTTTATTGTATAGGCTACTAATGGCTGTTGGATCCCACAAACTCATCTCTCCACGCCCCCCTATTAATTGCCTTATACAACATGCAGTAGGATGCATGGGGTATATTAATATCTTCCTTCACCATAAGATGAAGGGGCCTCCTAACCCTGGGGGGGGAATGCATCCCTCTCTTCGACCTATTGACCTTCGAGTTCCGTTTTTTCCACAGCATTCTAACTCCATTATTATTCACCCAAACTCCTGCAACACGTGGCGCGTGGCATTACCACTCATAAGAGTGCAGTCTCATCAGCTAACCGTAGCACAGTCAACTTCCTCATCGATCCATTGCCTTACTAGTGTACTGCAACAATCCTCTGCTTTTCCTTGGATTTATTTCCTTGACGTCCCATCCATACAATATGTTGCTGGTATAGGCTACTGTCACCTGCCATGGGGACATTACACACCCATAACTTTAATTGAAGAAAATCGCTATGCCTCATTCTCTACACGCATTGCTGCTCTTTCAACCCGCATACATGCTTTTCACTGCTTCCCACTCCATCAACTTCCAAACTAACGGGTAACTTGCTATATCTTCTTACTTTCCACACACCTTCTCTACCTGCTGTCTTCAGGCTTCTCCAAGTCCATGAAGGCAGCCTACGACTTCCATGTGTCTTCTCTCCGGCAGATACTGGGTACTTCTTCACAAGGAGAAGATCTGATCTACACAGCCTCTTCCCTGCCTAAACCCACCTTTCTTCCCATCTACTCATTTCCTGCTCCGGGTACATCACTATCCTACAGTACCAGTGGATGGGTTCTATGCTACCCCCTTCTTTCCTTTCCCAGGTTAAAGTGGCTTTCTTATCCTTGCTTCCTCACTACAGAACGCTCGCTCCATTTTTATCTTTCAACGGACGCGCCCTTACTAGGCCTACTTCGCGATTGTCACCCTCCCGACCCTTCTTCGACCTCTTCCCAAAACAAATCTCAATTTGTCATCTACTGATTTTCTCGTACTCAGTGGCTCAGTACTCTCTTTTTCTTCACTTACATTTCTCTTTTCTGCCTCTCCGAATTTTCATTCCCCTCTACTACCCCACCACTCTTGTAAGCTTTCTCTTTCTCTTCAACTGACTTGTTTCAACCTCCTTAGTCCACCATACTGTTTAAATCCTTTCACGTCCTTCCCCTCCTCCTAACTCCTCACATGCTGGCCGTCGCACGGTTTGGTAGAACACGCTCGCATGTAAACCTCATGGTCAAGGGTTTCGAGTCTCAGGCCAGCCAGTGTGTTATTGGCAGACGGCGCCCAGTGCTGTGGTGGAGGGTGCAATCTAGGCAATCTGTGGCAACTGTTCACCGAAGTCACTGTTCATCAGGGTACCCACCTTAGTCCAGCCTATTTGCGCAGGGAGTGCATGGTGGGTAAACAACTGCAGTCATTATCATCATCCCTGCACATATCGCCTTCCATAAACACCTAAACCCTCGAACTCCCTTACCACCTTCTCCATTCGCTTCAAGTCAAACCTATCGAGGTGTCTTCTACTGCTGTTTGGTCTCAACGGCGCGTGCTTCCTGATAACCTTTTTCCCCTCTACATGACTCCTCCTCCATCCTGGCCGTACTCTATCTGGTCCGTCAACCCACTTCGGGTCTCTACATCACATATTTGCTACTCCCGCAACATTATGGTCAGACAACCCCCATCCCCTCATTTCCCCAAATACCCCCTAGCATGAAACACAGATTAACCTCATTTCGTTCATCTATTCATATAAAATTCAGTCGGCACATTGTCGTCGTTTCAACACCATCTCTACTTTCCCCTTCTCCCACTCCTCCTCATTGGTGCAACCGGTACCTTACCTTTTTATCTTTCTCATGGCCTAAGAAGTGGCACCCATCAGCCTTCTCCCCCCACAGCTCTCATCTACCAGTCACACTGTCACACAGTGATTTAGTGAGATATTGGTAGAGATGGAAGATGAACCAGAGGAGACCAGGTTCGAATGGGGATTCCATCCTACGAGGACAGGTCGAAGAGTGCTGCGACAGAGTCCCAAATCAACGAGGCGAAAGATTCTCTGCATCTCCAGGAGCTGGACTGGATCGACATCGTGGACTTCCTTTCCGAGAAGATGACCCGCAACGGATGCGCGAATGAATCGATACCCTTTGTGTCATCCATGCTGGTTCGAAAAGGAGGACGTCATGCGCGACGCACTTGCCGAAGAGTTGATGGAGAAATATCGCCAGGATGATCCAGCATGCCAAAAACAAGTCAATTTAAATATGTCATCATGCCTCCTTGCATTCTCCCCCAAGATCGAGCGTTACCTGACAAATTCTACGACAAGGCCTTCAGCACAAATAGCCGACCTCAAAAATATTTGTGTCTGGAGTGCAAGCAGTTGAATTCAGTCAACCTCTGGGACAACTTCTACAACCAGCCTACTCTGTTCCGCAATGATGGCACTCATCTAAACCCTGTGGGTTCATCCCTCCATGGTTCTTCCTCCTACACGAAGCAGTCCGCAGCCATGGATCGAAATGCAACGCCATCCGATAAGAAGCGGCATTGAGCATCGAATCAATCCAACGTCAAGAAAAAAAAAGAGTCAACCGAGGACCACCAGCAGCGCTAAGTACCGAAGACAGCGAGTACCGAGGAAAGCCATGAACATAAATGTAGATCCGACAAGAACCAAAAATATTATTACAGAGCGTTCCGTGAGTTCTAAAATAACAAATTTACAGGTTTTGTATGCAAAACTTCGTAGCATACTCAATACATTTTCATATTTATAAGGATCTAGTGTTTACACAGAAATTATGATGTGATTGGCATAACAGAATCTTGGCTCAATACAGAAGATACGAGACTTTTTAGCAGAGTAGTCACTTCCCGGTTATATAATGTCCTTGAGAACAGCCGAATAAATCAGAAATGGAGGTGGCTGTTTTATAACTTTATATCATAAGAAAAGTCTTAACCCTACCCTCTTGTCAAAAGACCCTCTAAAATGTGCACCGTCGACGCATCTTTTGTGCTAATAAATATAATCAAGGTACAAAAATAATACTATGCATTAATATACATACCTCCAGCTCAATCAGTGCAAACTGACCGATAGAAATTTACGAACAACTTGCATAAGATGTAAGTAACTCACAAGATACCGGTAATTTTTGGCGACTTTAATTTTCCTTCCCTGTGACCAAGTGGGGCGAGTCCATCTTACTCCTACAGTCCTGACATGACTTTTATACGAACTTGCAAGAGAGTTCTACTGATTCATCGGATTTGTTGAGGGGGAACGACGCCGACCCGTGGTAATAACGTTCTTTACATTGTACTTGCAACAACGCAGAATTAATAAGTGAATTTGAATGTTGGCTGTATTAATTTCAGTAACAGCGACCATTGTACGTGTCACGTCTCACTTTAAAGTTTACTCTAGTAACGAACCAAATAGTAGCATCGAAAAAGTCCCTAATTTCAAGAAATCGCAAAACTTCCATACACTTAGAGCTATGTGTTAAACGAAACTCGACTGGAGCGTCTGGTTTAATTCACAATAACGACATAACTGAATACTCATCTTGGAAGTTTTTCCGCAGCCACTTAACCTAAAAGCAGTGCAAGACTGCATACCATCGAAAATACGGCGTCCAGGCCATCATAATAATCCCAAATGGAGGAATGAAGATATTTCAAACTGCCTGCTTGCTAAAAAATTTGCTAATGATAGATTAAAATCCTCACAAAATGACGAAGAACGGGTGAAAGTTGCAGAGCTCACGACGCAAGCCCAAAGAGTTTAATTAAGCAAAGTAAACAACGACCGTTAGAGTATGCTGGCATATTGCGAATCAAAGTAAAACAAACCAGAAAGAATTCTTATAGTTTATATCAGAAAGAAAAAAGTAGTTACTTTCACTGTTGGACGCGTTAGTCGATGAAAATGGAGAAGACACCACAGACGAAGTACAAATGAGTAATGCCCTCAATACCTTCTTTGCATCAGTTTTTACAACAGAATACCTCAGTGATATCCCTACAATCCATCGTCCAATTCAGATTGAGAATTCAGATTGTTCTACAGCCCTTATGGCACCGTGGTTCAGAGAGAGAAGTACGTGTAATTGTTTAGATAAACTCAAGGTAAAATAAACCTGCTGGACCTGATACAATCTCGCCTAGAGTTCTAAAGGAAGCTAAGGATTAGCTCTCCAAACCACTGACATTACTATGCGATAAATCCTTGCAGTCGGGAACTATGCCCGATCAGTGGAAGCTAGCCGACGTAACACCGATATTTCAAAAAAGGCAGCCCCAATCCCTACCCAGTAACGATCGTCCAATTAGCTTAACCTCATTTTGTATGTAAAATGCTATAAACGGTCATACGAGACATACTCGTAAATCACTTAGAGGAAAATAACATACTTAACCCTTATTTAGCTGGGGGGGGGGGGGGCCGAGGAACATAAGTCGCGTTAAATAAAGCTGGACTATGTGGCGGCGCTCGACATAAACTCGAGTGGCAATTTCAGCACGTAATGTGGCTGAGAGTAGAGAGACAAGTGGTGGCAGGAGCCTATAGCGAGCGTATGACTGCTTCCAGACCACCGCGGCGAACCTACTGCCACAAATCTCAGCTCCCTCCCCCCTCTCTCACATCGCTTACAGTTACTCAATTATTGTACTGAAAGTACCGAATTACCTGCTTTTGGGGCACTCGCGTTGGCAACTGTTCTGCAAGAAAACTATCCATCATACAAGGATCGTTATGGTTCCATTCGAAAAGCTCTGTTTATGCCCGTTCAGGGATAGTCTCTACTTGTTTTACGATTCTTGTCCTTTTTAGGCATGAAAATGATCACGTAAACCGCCCTATTTTGGCTTAAAAAAACACCCCGCTGGTGGCGGTACACATAAATAAACCGCATAGGGGCCCATCGTAAGGTGTTAAAGAGACTCACCACGGTTTTCGTAAAAAACGTTCCTGTTTAAACAAACCTCTTAGACTTCTTCCACGATATCCATACAACCTCTATACGATGAGAGTAAAGCTGTAGATATTATATACCTTGATTTTCAAAAGGCCTTTGACCAACTGTTCCCCACAAACGTTTACTGCTAAAACTAAAAGCGCATGAAATACAAGACGGTGTGTTGAAATGGATACGAAAATTGCGGCTCAGCGACGAGAAAGCAAAGATTAGTCATAACCGGTAAAGGGCCATCTAAATGGACCAATTGGAAGTTAGCCGGAGTACGCCCAGGGATCCGTCACTCAGGACCAATTCTCTTTCTAATTTTACATCAACGCGACATAGATGATTGTCTCACCTGTACAATCTCAAATTTGGCTGACGATACAAAAATTGCAAACTAGCGTACCCTCCCAAGGAACAAGTGCAAGTATGCAACAAGTATGTCAACACAATCTAGATAAGCATTGTCATGTCTTTGTTCCCAAATGTTGGCAATCTGAGTTTGTCAATGCGGATAAACTGTAATGTACTACATATCGGATACGTAAATGAGAAAGCAAACTATTCGATTGAATGGCACTCAGCTGTAAGAATCGCTAACAGAGACAACCGATCTGGGAGGTAACAATATCGAGTAACCTAAAACCGAGTCAACAATGTTCAGAAGTGGTTAAGAAGGCGAAACAAAAAAATTGCCTTTTTAGGCAGGTCGTTTGAAAGCATAAATCCAAAGATTTATCCTAACCCTTTACAATTCCTTAGTCCGCCCCCTCTTCTGGAATACTGCTTTCAATCCTTGTGCCCTTATTAACCAAAAAGATATAAACAAGCTACAACCGATTTCAACGTAGAGTTTCCAAAATTATACCTAGCCTAAAGATACAAACCATACGAAGAGCGTCCTAGAGAATTAAATCTATTTCCTTTAACCCAGCGCAGATTAAGAGGTGACTTAATTCAAGTGTTCAAAATCATCAAAGGCAACGACAATATTAACGTAGTA
>CM064528.1:13991285-14023258 GCA_032716605.1 Paralithodes platypus | reverse complement strand
GATAAAAATAAATTTGCATTTTTAGTTTGCCTTTGACGGTGCGTAAGATGGGAAGATCAATGGGGTGGAAGTCGCTTTTTCTGGACACCCTTCTCCCTCATGTTTATCATATTAGTTTTGAGATTTTAATACGTTCGTTCCATTCGATAGACGATTTTTATATTTTTCGCCCCATTTCTTTGTCAATATTTAGACCTTTCGTGCCATTTAGGTGTAATTTTTTTCCTGACGAGCGATAGCGACCCTGTAATTATAAGAGAAATCGGCCTTCGGCCGGGACATTTTTCTACCGTAAAAATGTATAAAATTATCTTGAAAGGGGGACTAGGGGGGTGTTGTTTTAAGCTTGATAGAGATCTAGTGAGGAACATTAAAAAATAAGTTCATAAATAAATACATAGACCAAAAATTGAAGCACTACCCCCTTAAGCCGGTATCCTTATTCATAGAAGTGTTGATTGTGTACAATAAAAGGATTAGAATCATATTATACTCTTTGTACAATCGCGCTAATAAGTGATGTCTGGGCACCAATTATGTTTTGATCAATAATTGGTATCAGTAATATCTAAGCTTCACTTCTTCATATCGAGTGAAATATACCAACATGTTCCTACACTTAGCCACCCTATTCAACATCTGACAGACATTAATATAGCACAGAGCGAGCTAAACGTAATGACAGCTGGGACATGACTTATTAGTGCGACCGTACATCGTCAAAATCATCTGCTTACAGTCAGTTGGATAACCCCAGGTTATTGATTAGATCATTAGATTAAGATAATAGTAATATAATATGCGTTATAGCTTTTGTAAGTCATAAACTTACGATATAAGGAAGTTGTAACTCCTGTGCAGAATTGTGTGATGTGTTGTATAGCCTAGTTGTTGTCTCAATTGTGTGTTGTGTTGCACAGTTCCTATCAGAACATAGTGATTTGTTGTCCGTCAGGTGAATATGACTAGATTTATGCTTAGACACATTCGTATATCGTAAAACTAAGGGATTTCACCTAACCTAACCTAACCTAACCTAACCTGACCTGACCTGACCTAAGTGGGCCCAATCCCATGGTCACCCAAACGACTATACCCTGTACCAAGTAAGTAGACCAAAACTCTTGAACATTAACCTCTATAACTCAAACAACTAGAGTAACCGAGCTCATTTGTCTACCAATTGTGAAGGGTTGGCCGGAGAATAGGTGTGGAAATTGACAGCCCATTTGCTCTAGCCCTTATTGAGTTACAGAGGTTAGAGGTTACAATTTCTGCCCAACCTAGAATGAACGGATATATTTTACATACTGTAGGGCCAGGCGTTTGGAAACATACAAACGGTGGAGATTAACCCCCTTGGAGTTTTAAGGGGAGGTTTTTAGTTTGTACCTAGACTTCCATCAAGGTAAACAAAATGCACCCACTTTACCCCTTTTCAAGATAAACCTAGAATGGACAGACTATAGTTGGTAACCTTGCGCTGGCGTGGATCGATCTAAAGAAGGATCACCACGTCAATGACACTAGTGCTTCACAGATGATCCAGGGGGGGTCATTATCCTCTCTCAACTGTTGGAGGGATCTGAGGCGCCTTTCATCCCGACTTGTACCCCCTCCCCCTTCTCTGTGGTGCTGGAGTGTGTGAGTGAGAGAGAGAGTTAGTGAGAGAGAGAACAGGGGGGGGGGGGGTGAGATGGCTAAGAGAGATAGAGAGAGAGAGAGAGAAAAAAAAAGGAAGCTTGCAAGTGTGTATGGATGAGAGCGTTAAGCTAAATAAATTAGAGGAGTTAGCAAGAAATGGATCCAATTAGAGAGAGAGAGAGAGAGAGAGAGAGAGAGAGAGAGAGAGAGAGGACTAGGAGAGATATAGAGAGAGAAGAGGAGAGAGAGAGAGAGAGAGAGAGAGAGAGAGAGAGAGAGAGAGAGAGAGAGAGAGAGAGAGAGAGAGAGAGAGAGAGAGAGAGAGAGAGACTGAGAGACTGAGAGACTAGGAGTGAAAGCCAGAGAGACTCCCTTTTCGTCCATAATAAGAGTTTTTCTTTCTTTCTTTTCTCTCTCCCAAAGACAATAGCAGCTACAGGGAACACAGAGGAGGTGGACTAAGGCTCTCTCCTCACCCACCATTTCCTCCGGCACATTACTGTCTGAATCGAGTATGGCATAATGTACTAGATGGGGTATGTGGGGGGGGGGGGGGTAGGAGGGTGTAACAATGCCAGAGAGAGAGAGAGAGAGAGAGAGAGCGAGAGGGATATAGCGAGAGCTAGGGAGAGAGTGAGAGCGAGAGCGAGGGAGAGATGGGACATTTAATTACCAGAGTTTGTGAGTGAAGGCTACGAGAGAGAGAGAGAGAGAGAGAGATAGATAGATAGATAGATAGATAGAGAGAGAGGGAGAGCGAGGAAGAGAGAGAGAGAGAGAGAGAGAGATAGATAGATAGATAGATAGATAGAGCGAGAGAGAGGGAGAGCGAGAGAGAGAGAGAGAGAGAGAGAGGGGGGGAAATATAGTTACTAGAGTTTGACTGAAGGCTGAGAGAGAGAGAGAGAGAGATGGTGGGCTGAAGTTTAGAGAATTAAATTACTGGAGTTAGCGAGAGAATGCTACAAGTGAGAAGGAAAAAGTTTTAAGAAGTTACCTGGCCTAGTTAGCGTAACAAAGACCTTACTAACCAATCCCGGGATATACGATTTTCACCCTATTTGGTCAACGGGAGATCTTTTGGGAAAAACCCCTCTTTTTCTCCATTAGTTTGGATAGTCGAAGACAGTTCATCCCATTCAGGTGTCTTTATTTTCTGGGCGAGCGATAGCAAGGCTGTAACTTGGAAGAAATCCAAGGCCGGGACTTTTCCCTATTGATAAATGCAAAACAATTAGCTCGACCGGGGTTTCGTTTGCCATTTTATTAGTTTGAAGGATGTCTTTGAAGTCGTGTTTGTATTTTGTATTATTTTTGTAGCTTAGGGGACAAACTGAAGTACATTGCTCAAAAATGGAATACAATAAACAAAATTATCCGTGATAATATAACAAAACATAATAAACCACAAAACGTTGCACCAGATAGTGTTAAAGCCAAGTCCGACTGAGTGAGCATGTACTCGAATAATAGACTTTGTATCGGTATATACTTTAAGTTGCTGCTTGCTTTCCTTTGTCACCCCTTGCAAGCCAAATTGTCTAATGCCACGAAGAATAACATTAAGAGGAGATTTTCACTTGAGGATTTTTTTTCTTGGCCCCTTTCTCCCTCATGTTTAGCCCTATTTCTTTTTTAGATTTGAAGACGTTCGTCCAATTTCTGTCAATTAAAAAACTTGTGCCATTTAGGTGTCGATTTTTTCCTGGCTAGTGAAAGCGAGCCTGTAGTTTTAGGAGAAACTGGCCCTCGGTCGGGATATTTTCCTACCGAAACATTTACAAATTTATCTTAAGTGGGTCTAAGGGGTGTTTTTTTTAAGCTAGACGGAGGTCTGGTGAGAAAACGAAACAGAATAATAAATAGTTAAATATATATGCTAACAAAATAACCACTAACCCCTTAAACACGCGTAATCCATGGTGAGAATGTTGCGCATCATGTCATGATCATCAAAAACAGTTAGAATGATGAGCAAGTGAAAAAGTCGAAGTGAGTAGGAGTAGTTAGGAGAATAAAACGGAGGAGGGAGAGGAAGAGTAAGATCATTGAAAGAAAACGTGGTCAGAAAGGAGAAACGGGGGACGAAACAAAAGTATGTGTGAATAAGATGTAAGAAGAGGAGAAGAAGGAGAGGATAACGTGAGGTAGGTTAAGAGAAGGGAAAGATATACAGTATACTAAATTAGTTGTGTTCTACGTGAAATTATGTATGGAAGTCAAATTAGTGTGATTTAATTAGGAAAATAGTTTTAGTTTTTTTTTTTTTTTGCAGTTGTTAATTCATTGATTAGTCACCTGATTAACAACAAACTACACACTTAATTAAGTCAATCATATTTACTTGAATCTCATACTTAGGATCATGTGGTAGAACAGAACTTATGTAGGAGACTACGAGAAGAGGAGACGGAAAACGAGGAAGATAATAGTGTTGAAGAGGGAGTAGTATTCAAAAGAAGTGAGTGGGGAGGATTAAGGAGTTGATTTCGAGATTTGCTTATATTTGCATAGCTTCTCTGACAGCAAACTGGTCAGAATATAATTCTAGTAGTGATAACTAAATCCCAAATAATAGTTTTAAATTATAAAGATAACAAAGAAAGGGAGAGAGCGAGGGGTTGATGGGGTGGGGGGGATAATTTATCATTAAAATATAAAATATCAACTTTAAAAGGGCCCCTTTGTAAAAATAAAAAGTGATTTATCAATAAGAAAAAATTATATATATATATATATATATATATACACGGTATCTATTTATAATATACTGTACTGTATATCTCAATAGAAGAGGGAAATTCACAAATAGACTAACTGTCCAAGCATTGTATATTGAACTTGACATTGCATCTTCGGAAGTAGCTAAAATTGCATAAATATTAATAGCTCTGCATTAACTACATAACTGTTTAACTATCCAATCAAGACAATATTGTACGCTTCACTTCACTCTCTGACTTGTTTAATATAATGAAGCTCATAAAACTTATAGCTACATGGTATAAACATAATAAGGGGTTTTAAAATTAATTAGGAAAAACAGGATATATTTATTCCAGCAAGGTATAAAAATAATAACGGAATTTGATTGAGAAAAATAGAGGATATATATACAGTATATACAGTACGCCGAGACAGCAGCGAACACTTAAAGGCAGTATTTGTGACTTGGGAATACCTTCTAACTAACCTATTAACACTCGGTAATGAATCTCAATGTTTTTATTTTATTTTGTTATTTTTACTCAAGCACTTAATCAAAATGGTTAGTCAGTGTATCTTAACTGTACCTCCAACCATACAGTCTAATCTTTTATATAGACCTATAATAAAGAACAGAAAGAGTCTTAGAAAGAGAGAACTTGAGTCAGGAAAGAGAACCAGGAACGCTCGTGGTTTATACAGAATATAAGGTGGGAGGGTAAGAGCTATGCCAAAAAAGGGTTGCCCTGCTGTAAAGTGAGATTGAGATTTTTTAAGAGGGTTTGAGGTGAGAGTGAGAGTGGGAATGGCAGACTGCAGGCAAGGGGCTGAGTTATGTATGGCTGACTTGGCACTTCTCTCGCCACTACACCAAAGGGCACCAAGATAGAGACGGAGGTTGGCCTATCTCTGTTACTATTATGGTCTCTAACTCACCCTAACCTTACCTCTCCTTATGCCTACCCATTCCCCTTACCTCACCCTAACCCTACCTATTCCCCCTTACCTCACCCTAACCCTACCTACTCCCCCTTACCTCACCCTAACCCTACCTATTCCCCCTTACCTCACCCTAACCCTACCTACTCCCCCTTACCTCACCCTAACCCTACCTACTCCCCCTTACCTCTCCCTAACTCTACCTACTCCCCCTAACCCTACCTACTCCCCCTTACCTCACCCTAACCCTATCCACCTACTCCCCCTTACCTCACCCTAACCCTACCTACTCCACCTTAAGTCACCCTAACCCTACCTATTCCCCTTACCCCACCCTAACCCTACCTACTCACCCTTACCTCACCCTAACCCTACCTACTCCCCTTACCCTATCTACTCCCCTTACCTCACCCTAACCCTATCCACCTACTCCCCCTTACCTCACCCTAACCCTATCCACCTACTCCCCTTACCTCACCCTAGCCTACCTACTCCCCCCTTACCTCACCCTAACCCTACCTACTCCCCCTTACCTCACACAAACCCTACCTATTCCCCCTTACCTCACCCTAACCCTACCTATTCCACCTTAACCCTTTCACGCATTTATGACACAGAGGTTGCCAGATTAGCAATAAGAAATAGAGTTCTCTCACTCTTATAATTACCTCTCCAAAATTAGTTTTCTGCCCACAGCTAACTCAAAGACAACTGCAGAGGTTGAAGTAACTAAACTAAAGTTTTCTAAATACCCCTGATGGTAACAAAGGCTTTAAATTATCCCCAATAGGCTCAAAATCGCATCATATGTCGGAGAGGGTTAAGTCACCCTAACCCTACCTACTCCCCCTTACTTCACCCTAACCCTACCTATTCCCCCTTACCTCACCCTAACCCTACCTATTCCCCCTTACCTCACCCTAACCCTACCTACTCCCCCTTATCTCACCCTAACCTTACCTACTCCCCCTTACCTCACCCTAACCTTACCTATTCCCCCTTACCTCACCCTTACCTCACCCTAACCCTACCTACTCCCCCTTACTTCACCCTAACCCTACCTATTCCCCCTTACCTCACCCTAACCCTACCTATTCCCCCTTACCTCACCCTAACCCTACCTATTCCCCCTTACCTCACCCTAACCCTACCTATTCCCCCTTACCTCACCCTAACCCTACCTACTCCCCCTTACCTCACCCTAACCCTACCTATTCCCTCTTACCTCACCCTAACCCTACCTACTCCCCCTTACCTCACCCTAACCCTACCTACCCCCCTTACCTCACCCTAACCCTACCTACTCCCCCTTACCTCACCCTAACCCTACCTACTCCCCCTTACCTCACCCTAACCCTACCTACTCCCCCTTACCTCACCCTAACCTACCTACTCCCCCTTACCTCACCCTAACCCTACCTACTCCCCCTTACCTCACCCTAACCCTACCTACTCCCCCTTACCTCACCCTATCTGTACATCACCCTAACACTACCTACCCCCCATACCTTGCCCTAACCCTACCTACTCCCCCTTACCTCACCCTACCTACTCCCCCTCACCTCACCCTAACCCTACCTACCCCCCATACCTCGCCCTAACCCTCACCTACTTCCCCCTTACCTCACCCTAACCCTACCTAGCCCCCCCCATACCTCGCCCTAATCCTACCTACTCCCCCTCACATCACCCTAACCCAACCTACTCCCCCTTACCTCACCCTAACCCTACCTACCCCCCCATACCTCGCCCTAACCCTACCTACTCCCTCTCGCCTCACCCTAACCCTACCTATTCCCCCTTACCTCACCCTAACCCTACCTAACCCCCCCATACCTCGACCTAACCCTACCTACTCCCCCCTAACCCTACCTAACTACTCCCCCTTACCTCACCCTAACCCTACATACCCCCCCCATACCTCGCCCTAACCCTACCTCCCCCCCCATACCTCGCCCTAACCCTACCTACTCCCCCTTACCTCACCCTAACCCTACCTACCCCCCATACCTCGCCCTAACCCTACCTACTCCCCCTTACCTCGCCCTAACCCTACCTACTCCCCCTTACCTCGCCCTAACCTTACCTCCCCCCCCCATCCCTTCGCCCTAACCCTAACCTACGCACCCTTACCTCACCCTAACCCTAACCTACCTCCCCATACCTCGCCCTAACCCTACCTACCCTTACCTCACCTAACCCTACCTACCTCCCCCTTACCTCGCCCTAACCCTACTCACCTACCTAACCATAACCTCGCCTAACCCTACCTAACCTACCTCCTACTCCCCCTTACCTCGCCCTAACCCTACCTACTCTCCCTTACCTCACCCTAACCTTACCTGCCCCCCCATACCTCGCCCTAACCCACCTAACCCCCCCATACCTCACCCTAACCCTAACCTACCCCCCCCCATTCCTCGCCCTAACCCCACCTCCTCCCCCTCACCTCACCCTAACCTTACCTCCCCCCCCCATACCTCGCCCTAACCCTACCTACTCCCCCTTACCTCATCCTAACCCTACCTACCCCCCCCCATTCCTCGCCCTAACCCTACCTACTCCCCCTTACCTCACCCTAGTCCCCCCTTTCCCCTCTCCTGACCTACTTCATTTACCCCAGCTCCCTAACACTCCCCTTACATTGTTTCACACATCATTAGCCCCAATCCCCCCCCTCTCTCTCTCTCTCACTCTCTCACTCTGTCTGTCTGTCTGTCTGTCTCTCTCTCTCTCTCTCTCTCTCTCTCTCTCTCACTCTCACACACTCACTCTCTCTCTCTCACCCTCACCTTTATCAGCCCCCCTCATATCCGGCTTCTCTTTGGCCCGCCCCCCCCCCCCTCCCCCCCCCCGTTTCCCTCTACCTCCTCGCTTATTCTCACCCTTCTCTCTTCCTCTTCCTTCCATTTCTCTTTCTCTCTCATTCTTCGCTCTAACACTTTCTCCTCTGCGTTCCATGCGGTAATTTTCCTTCATTTTCTCCTAGGTTTTCGTCTTTCTCCCATTCTCAAGCTCGCTCGCTCCTGGTATCTCTCTCTCTCTCTCTCTCTCTCTCTCTCTCTCTCTCTCGTCGTCAGCTCTCATCTTCTCCTCGCCTCTCATCTCTCTCTCCTGCTCTCTCCCGCTCGCTCTCTCTCTCTCTCTCTCAATCTCTCTCTTATATATTATATTAAACACCAGTATGATATATATATATATATATATATAATAAATATATATCATGAAAAAGGCGAGGGTGTTTTTTTATTTACCCATTTGAAAAGTAGTCCCTTTCCATAGCTATCCATTCCCCAATCCCTTTCCTTCACCACTCCATTCTCCTCTTCCATTTTTATTAAATTTATATCTTCCTTCCCACTTTATGCATTTAACACTGCCACTTATCAATTTCTCTCTCCAGTCTGGCTTCCTACACTGTGACATTCGTTCGTGCACAACCTAGAACGGAAAGACGTAACAAAGCTTGAACACATAAGACGTAACAAAGCTTGAACACATAAGACGTAACAAAGCTTGAACACATAAGTATGTTATAATTACTTTACGTAACAGTTTGATAATGTTTCAGTTTTTATGATCCACATATTTAATTCAGTGTTCAGGAAGGAAGGCCAAGCCAGTCAAGCTTCGTGTATGGGTTTAACCCCTTCAGCACGATGACGTCGTTGTATGCAATTTAATCCTTTCGCGCATAAGAATGGGAGAAAATCGACACCTAATTGGCACGAGAGGTCTTAATATTGACAAAGTAATGGGGCGAAAGGTCTCAAAATCGCCAAAGTAATGGACCGAACGTCTTAAAATCTCAAAACGAATAAGCTAAACATGAGGGAAAAGGATGTCCAGAAAAGCGACTGATTTTGTGTAGTGTTCCTGTACCCACTGCACTCTTATAACCCTCTCTGTGCCGACGACGTAGTATTTATTTCATTTCAGCTACATTTTGACAATTTTCTTAAGTTTAGGAAGGATATACGGTAGCTGAAAGGATGAATTGAGATGGTATGTAGCCTTTTCATTGGTAGACGTCGTTCACAAGCTGAATACAATCGTCTAACAGTTGCCAGAAAATAAAGAAAAGGAGGTCACCGGTACTGTATGGGTAAACAAATCTTGGGTAATAAAGGGTGTATAAAGAGGTTCATATTAATATACCCATATAAAGGTAGTAAACCCGTAATTTGCCGGAGGATAACAGGTTTTTCACAATACGTAGACGGAGGTCTTTAAAAAAAAAAAATCTGGTACAAGGGTAGAAAGGTAAATCACTATGGACATTCCTAAAACTCTACTAGGCCTATACCTTTTTCTTAGCCTTTTTATACCCTTAGCATTTATACAGGTGTAGGCCTACTCGTCACAGCCTTTCTCACCAATTCAACTACCTGTCTGAATCACCTGTCTCTCCCCCAATCCTCCCCTTTCCCCCTTCTCCCTACAAGCTCCCACCTATCCCCTCCTCCCACCTCTCACCCTCCCCCTCCCCCTCCCCCTCCCCCTCCCCCTCCCCTCACCCTCCTCCCCGCCCCCCCTTCCCCCTCCTCCTTCCAAGCTCCCACCTCTGCTCCCTCCACTTCTCCCTCCCCTCCCCCCTCCCTACAAGCTCCCACCTATCCCCTCATCTAACCTCTCTCCCTCCGCTCCATCCCCTTCTCCTCCCCCTTCCCAACCCAACACCTCTGCTCCCTTCCGACCTCTCCCCGCCCCTCCTCCCTCCCCCTCTCCCCGGCCCACCTCTCTCCCCATAACCCCCTCCCTTTTTACTTTCACTCTCTGCTCGCCTCTTTTTTCACTTCTCCCCCCCTTTTCCCCCCTCCACCCCCTTATTTCCCCCCCCTTCCTCTCTGCCGGTTTTCTCTTTTCTTCCAAACCTGTTGCCCCTCCCCTCCCCTCCTTTCTATCCGTTCTCCCCCTCCCCTCAAACTGTCCCCCCCTTACCTCTTTCCCCTTAAACCTTTCTCACAATTATATATAATAATATACCCTCCGCCCTTCCCCCCCCTTCCTCAACACTCCTCTTTCCCCCCTTGTTTCCCTCGTGCCCTTACTCTCCCCTTTTTTCCCCTTCTCCTTTCACCCCTCACCCTCCCCCACCCTCCCATCCATAGCTCTTACACCTTTCCCCTCTTATTCCCTCCCCTACTCCCAATCCCTTCCCTCCCTCTCGCCTTTGTGCCCTCCTATCCCTCCCCCCCCCCTCCGTCTCCCTCCCCATCCCCCATCCCCCTCCCCCCCCTTTCTTTCTCCTTCCTCCCCCCTCTGCCCTTTCCTCTTCCCTCCCCTCGCCACTTCTCCTCTCCTTCCCCCTCCTCCCCTTTTTTTCCCCCCCCCCTGGCCCTTTCTCCCCCCCTCTCCCCACTCCTTTCCCTCTACCCCCCTCCCCCCCCTCCCTCCTCCCCCCCCCTCATCTTCCTTCCCCTTTTCTCCCTCCTCTTTCCCCCCCCCCCCCCCCCCCTTCCTCTCTTTTTTCGCCCCGCCCCTTTCTCTCCCCCCCTCCCCTCCCCTCCCTCTCCTTATCCCCTCTCCCTCCCCATTCCCCCTCTTCTCCATCCCCCCCTCCCCTGCTTCTTTCCCTCTCCCTCCTCCCCCCCCTTACCTCCTCCTTCTCCCTGTCCTCCTTCCTCCTCCCCCTCTCTTGTTTTTTCTTCTCCTCCTTTTCTCACTCTCCTCTTTTCCTCCATTCCCTTCTCTCCCTTTTTTCCTCCTTCTCCCTCCTACCCCCCTCCCTTTCCCCCCTTTTTTTTTCGCTTCTTCTCCCCTCTTTTTTTCTCCTTCCTTCCCTCCCCCTTCCTCCCCTCCCCTCCCTTCCCCCCTCCCTCCCTCTCCTCCCCTCTCCTCCCTCCTCTCCCCCCTCCCTCCTCCCCTCCTTTCTCTCTCTCTCCTCCCCCTTCCCTCCCTCCTTCTCTCCCTCCTTCCTCTTCTCCCCTCCCTCCCTCTCTCCCTCCCCCTCCCTTCTTCCCCTCCTCCCCCTCCCTCTCCCCTCCCCCCCCCCTTCCCTTCCCCCCTCCCTCTCCCTCTTCTTCCTCCTCCCCCTCCCCTCCCTCCCTTCTCCCCTCACCTCCCCTCCTCCCTCCCCTCCCCTCCTCTCCCTCCTCTCCTTCCCTCTCCCCTCTCCCTCCCCTCCCCCCTCTCTCCCCCCTCCCCTCCCTCTCCCTCCTTCTTCCCTCCCCCCCTTCCCTCCTCCTCCTTCCCCTCCCCTCCTTTCTCCCTCCCCTCCTTCCTCCCCCCCTCCCCTCCCTCCCTCCTCCTCCTCCCCTCCCCTCCCTCCCCCCCTCCCCCCCTTTCCCCCCCCCTCCTCCCCTCTCCTCCCCTCCCTCTCCCCCCTCCCCCCTCCCCCCCTTCCTCCTCCCGCCTCCCTTCCCTCCCTCCCCCTCCCCTCTCTCTCCCCTCCCCTCTCCCCCCCTTCCACCTCTCCCCTCTCCCTCCCTCCCCTCCCTCCCTCCCTCCCCTCCCCTCCCTTCCCCCCCCCCCCTCCCTCCCTCCCCCTTCCCCCTTCCTTCCCCTCCCTCCATCTTCCCCTCCTCCCCTCTCCTTCCTTCCTTCCTTCTCCTCTCCTCCCTCCCCCCCCTCCTCTCCCTCCTCCCCCCCTCTTCCCTCCCCCTTCTCCCCCGCTTTCCCTCCTCTTCTCCTCCCCTCCCTTCCCCTCCCTCCCTCTTTCCCCCTCCCTCTCCCCCTCCTCCTCTCCTCCTCCCCTCCCTCCCTTCTCCTCCTTCCCCTCCCCTCCTGCTCCCTCTCCTCCCCTCCTGCCTCCCCCCCCTCCCCCTCTCCTCCTCCCCTCCCCTCCCCTCCCTCTCCCCCTCCCCTCCCCCTTCCTCCCTCTGCTCTCCCCCTTCTCTCCCTCCTCCCCCTCCCCCCTCCCCTCCCCCCCCTCTCCCCCTCCTTTCTCCCTCTCCTCCCTTCCCTCCCCTTCCCTCCTTCTCCCTCCCCTCCCTTCCCCCTCGCCCCCTCCCTCCCCCCCCTGTCCTCCTCCACCTCCCCTTCTCTTCCCCTCCTCCTCCCCCTCCCCCTCCCTTTCCCCTCCCCTTCTCCCCCTCCCCTTCCCCTCCCCTCCTTTCCCTCTCCTCCCCTCCCTCCCCCTCCTCCCTCCCTCCTTCCCCTCCTCTCCCCTTCCCTCCCCCTCCCCCCCCCCCTCCTTCCTCCCCTCCTCCCCCCCCTCCCCCTCTCCCCTCCCTCCTCTCCCCTCCCCTCCTCTCCCTCCCCTCTCTCTCCTTCCTTCCTTCCCCCCTTCCCTCCTTCCTCCCCCTCTCCTCCCCCCCTCCCTCCCCTTCTCTCCTCCCCCACCTCCCCCCTTCCTTCTCCCCCTCCTCCCTCTCCCCTCCCCTTCCCCCCCTTCCCCTCCCCCTTCCCCTCCCCTCCCCTTCTCCCCTCCTTCCCCCCCCTGCCTCCCCCTCCTTCCCCTCCCTCCCTCCTCCCCTCCTTCCCCTCCTCCTCCCCTTCCCTCCCCCCCTCCTCCCCTCCCCTCCTTCCATCCCCCTCTCTCTTCTCCTCCCCTCCCCTCCCCCCCCCTCCCCCCTCCCCTCCCTTCTCCTCCCCTCCCCTTCCCCCCCTTCCTCCTCTCCCTTCCCCCCCCCTCCTCCCCTCCCTCCTCCCCTCCCCTCCCCCCCTCCCTTCTCTTTTCCTCCCCTCTCCTTTCTCCTCCTCTCCCTTCCCCTCCTTCCTTCCTTCCCTCCCACTCTCCTCCCCCCTCCCTCCCTCCTCTTCCCTCCCCTTCCCCCCCCCCTCCCCCTCCTTCTCCCCTCCCTCCTTCCCTCCCCCCCCTTCCCCTCCCCCTCCCCCCCCCTCTCCTCCTTCCTTCCCCCCTCCCCCTCCCCTTCCCCTCCTCTCCCTCCCCCCTTTCCCCTCCCTTTGCCTCCCCTCTCTCCTTCCCTCCTCCTCTCCCTCTCCCTCCTTCCCTCCCTTCTTCTCTCTCTCCCTCCCTCCCCTCCTCCTCCCCCTCCCCCCCCCCCTGTCTTCCCACCTCCCTTCCTCTGCCTCCTTCCCCTCCCCTCCCCTCCCCTCCCTCCCCTCGCCTCCCTCCTCCCCCCCCTCCTCCTCCCCCCTCCCCCCCCCTCCCCCCCTCCCTCCTCCTTTCCCCTCCTCCTCCTCCCCTCTTCCCTTCTCCCCCCCCCCTCCCCCCTCCCCTTCTCCCCCTCCTCCCCCCCCCCCTCGCCTCCCTCCCCCCCTCCTCCCTACCTCTCTCCCCCCTCCTCCTCTTCTTCCCTCTCTCCCTCCCTCCCCCCTCCCCTCTCCCCTCCTCTCCCCCCCCTCCCCCTCCTTCCCCTCCCTCCCCTCTCCCTCCTTCCCCCTTCCCCTCCCCTCCTTCCCCCCTTCCCACCCCCCCCTCCTCTCGCCCCTCCTCCCCCCCCTCTCTCCTTCTCCTTCCTCTCCCTCCCTCCCCCCCTCCTCCTCCTTCTCCCCTCCCCTCCCCTCCTCCCCCCTCTCCCCTTCCCTGCCTTCCCCTCCCCCCTCTTCCTCCCCTTCCCCTACCCTCCTTTTCCTCCCCTTCTCCCCCCCTCCTCTCCTCTTCCCCTTCCTCCCCTCCCCTCCCTCCTTCCTTCCCCTCTCCTCTCCCCCCACTGTCCCTCCCTCCCTTCTCCTTCTCCCTCCCTCCCCTCCTTCCCCCCTCCTCTCTCCCCTTTCCCCCTCCTCTCCCCCTTCCCCCCCCTCCCCTTTCCCTCCCTCCCCCCCCTCTCCTTCCTCCTCCCCCTTCCCCCCCCCTCCTTCCCCCCCTCCCCTCCCTCCTCTCCCCCCTCCCCCTCCTTCCCCCTCCTCCCCCCTCCCCTCCCTTCCTCTCCCCCTCCCTCCTTTCACCTCCCTCCCCTGTCCCCCCCTCCTCCTCTCCCTTCCCTCCCTCGCCCCTTTCCTCCTCCTCCCCTCCCCCTACCCTCCTCTCCTCCCCCCTCCCTCCCCTTCCTCCCTTCCTCCTTTCCTCCCTCCTTTTCTACCTTCCCTTCTCTTCCCTCCCTCCCCCTCCCTCCCCCTCCCCTTCCCCCCTTCCTCCTCTCCTTCCTCCTCTTCCTCCTCTCCCCCTCCCCTCCTCCTTCCCTCCCTCTCTGTCCCCTCCTTCCCCAGCCCCACCCCTCTCCCCTCCCCCTTTTTTCCCCTCCCCCTCCCTCATACTCTCCCCCTCCTCCCTCCTTCCTTCCCCTTCTCCTCCCCCTCACCTCCCCCTCCCCCCTCCTCTCCACCTCCCCCTCCCCCCCCTCCCCTCTTTCCCTCCCTCCCTCCCTCCCCCCTCCTTTCCCTCCCTCCTTCCTCCCCCCCCCCCCTCCTTCCCTCCCCCCTCTTCCCCCCTCCTCCTCCCTTTCCCCCTCCCCCTCCCCCTCCCCTCCCCTCTCCCCTCCCCTACCCTTCCCTCCCTCCCCCCTCCCCTCCCCCCTCTCTTTCCCCCTCCCTCTCCCTTCTCCCCTCCCTTTCCCCCCTCCACCTACCCTCCCCTTTCTCCTTCCCCTTCTCTCCTCCTCTCCTTTCTCTCTCCTCCCCCTCCCCTCCCTTCTCCTCCCTCTTCTCCCCTCCCCTCTCTTCCCCTCCTCTCCTCCCCCTCCTTCCTCCCTCCCTCCCCTCCCCTCCCACCCCCCTCCCCTTTTTCTCCTCCTTCCCTCCCTCTTTTCCCCTCGCCTCCTCCTGCCTCCCCTTCTCCTCTCCTTCCCCTCACCCCACCTCCCCTCCCCCCCTCCCTCTTCCCTCCCTCCCCTCCCCTCCTTTCTCCCCTCCCTCCTCCCTCCCCTTCCCTTCCCCCCCCCCTCCCCTTCCCCCCTCCCTTCCTCTCCCCTCTCCTTTCCCTTCTCCCTTCCCCCACCTTCCCCTCCCTCCCCCCCCCTTCCCCCCTTCCCCCCTTCTTCCCTCCTCCCCCCTCCTCCCTCACCCTCCCTCCTCTTCCCCCTTCCCCCTCCCCTCCTCACTCTTCCCCTTCCTCCCTCTCCTCCCCTCCATTTTTCCTCTCTCCCTCCCCCCCTTCCTCTCCCCCTCCTTCTTCTTTCTTCCTCCTCCACCTTCCCCCCCTCCCCCCCCCCCCTCTCCCTTTTTCCGTCCTTCATCTTTTCTCTTTTTTTCTCCCCCTTTTCCCTCCTTTCTCCTCTTCCCCTTCTCCTTCTTTCCTTTCTTTTTTCCTTTTTATTCCCCTCCTTTTTCTTTCGTCCTTCCCCATCTTCCTCCCTTCCCCTTCTTCCCTCTTCCCTCTTTTTCTCTTTCCCCCTCCCCTTCCCTTACTTCCCTCTCCCCCTTTCCCCTTCCCCCTCCCTTTTCCCCCCCCCTCTCTTCTCCTTTCCCTTCCTTTCCTTTCTTTTCCGCCTTCCTCTGCCCTCCTCTTTCCGCTATCCCCCTCTCCTCCCCCTTCCTTCCTCTTTATTCTCTTTGTCCCCTCTCTTTCCCCTCTCTCCTCCCTTCCCCTTCTCCCCTTTTTGCCCTCCCCCCCCCCCTCCCCCCCTCTCCCCTCTCTCCTCTCTCTTTCTCCCCTCTCTCCTCTCCTCCTTTCTCCCTCTCTCTTCTCCTCTCTCTCTCTCGTCTCCTCGCTTCATCTCTCTCTCTCTCTCTCTCTCTCTCTCTCTCTCTCTCAATTTAAATATAACAGTTGAGTAGTCAGAAAAATGTCAGATGCCATTCAATGTTGACAAATGTCAGTCTTACAAATCGGTAATAAAAAAAAATATATGAATGTAAAATGAAATGCCAACCAAGGAAAACAAATGCATTAGTTAAGGGGAGATTTTCACTTGAGGGATTTTTTTCTTTACCCCTTTCTCCTTCATGTTTAGCCCTATTGCTTTTGAGATTTTAAGATGTTCGCCCCATTAGTGTGGCGATTTTAAGAACTTTCACCCCATTTATGTCACTTTTAAGACCTTTCGTCCCATTTAGGTGTCGATTTTTTTTTTTCCTGGCGAGGTCGCGTCGTATAGCGAGCCTGTAATTTAAGAGGAACCGGCCTTCGGCCGGGAAATTTTTCTACCGAAAAATGTACAAATTTATCTTGAAAGGGGGTCAAGGGAATGTAATTTCAAGCTTGATGGACGTCTAGGAAACACACTAAAACGCTCCCCTTAACCCTTTGAGTACCAGCGACGTGTGTTATATATGAGTCGACCTATATTTAGACGATAGCAAGCAGCTTTGGAAGGATCTGTGGTAGTTAAAAGGGTTGGTTGATTAATATTAAAATATAATTGACAGATGAAAATGAGACCATCATAGTACCGTTAAAATTAGTTAAAAGCATAGTGAGGCCCCATCTTGAATATGGCGTGCAGTTGGAGTTTCCTTATCCGGACAAAAAAATAAAAAAAATAAAAAAATAAAAAATAAGTTCAATATATTTAATTTCTCAAGATATTAAAAGGTTTTCTGCTTAGGGCCTTCTTTCCCCAACTATACTTCATGCCGAACCAAGGAGGGAGTGGTAGGTGGGGAGAGAGCCTTCTGTTTTGCTGTCTCTACCTTCCGCTTTGTAGCAACTCCATGTTAGATATAATTCCGGACTGCCTAGTAGGGATCGCAAGGTCTGTATAGTCTGTGTATCTATATAACGCTCTCTCTTTCTCTGTCTATATCTCTCCCTTTCACTCACTCTCTCTCTCTCTCTCTCCAACACCTGCCTCTTCCCCACACCCGTCAATCTTATATCCTATTTGCTCTCCAGTCTCCTTTTCTGTACTCACTCTCTCTCTCTCTCTCAACACCTGCCTTTTCTGCAATAACTATTCTCTGTTCTCCCATTTTTAGTTTCATTTGCTGCGTACTAGAACAGTCTTTCCCTTTGTTCCCGTTTTCTATTATCATCCTATTTGCATTTTTCTTATCATCTTTCTCCATCACTGCCACCATCATTAAACGATAATAGCCACATCAACAACAACAACAGCAACAACTACTACTACTACAACAATAACAACAACAAGAACCACAACAATAACAACTCCAATAACAACAACAACAACTTCAATAGCAACACCTACAACAATTACAATAACAACTACCACAACAATTACAACAATAACACCAACAAAAGCAACACCCACTACAATCACAACAACAAACAACAATAATAACAATAACTCCAATAACACCTGCTAAAATTAACATTACAGCAACTACAATTACAATAACAACCACGACAATAACAGCTCCAATAACAACAACTTCAGTAAAAACCACAACAAAAACAACAACTTTAATAACAACACCTACTATAATGACACCAAAAACAACTATAACAATAAATACTCCAACAACAACTTCAATAACAACACCTACTATAATGACAACAAAAACAACTATAACAATAAATACTCCAACAACAACTTTAATAACAACACCTACTATAATGACAACAAAAACAACTATAACAATAAATACTCCAACAACAACTTTAATAACAACACCTACTATAATGACACCAAAAACAACTATAACAATAAATACTCCAACAACAACTTCAATAACAACACCTACTATAATGACAACAAAAACAACTATAACAATAAATACTCCAACAACAACTTCAATAATAACACCTACTACAATAACAACAACCCTAACATTAGTCTTTACTCCAATAACACCTACAATTACAGCAAACTACAGCCCCATCAACAACAACAACTACTCCCTTACAGCCATCACTATAATTTTTCCCGACATCACAATTACAGAAGTCCTCGTCGTTACGGAACAAAAAAAAAAAAAAAAAAAAAACACCCTAGCATTACACTCACCACCGGTTTGTTTATGCAACCACCTTTCGTACACTATAAAAGGTAGATATAGAAGTATTTTTTTTTTTTTTTTTTTTTTCTTTTTCGGCAACTCTGATCTGCCCGCTTTGGAATGTTGCCATTATATGCTGTCAATAGTGTCACCTACAAGTATCTAGCGTCAATCCAGCTGCCGATCACGCTGCAAAATAAGTCTCGAAATATTTCCAAAAAATAATAATAACAAATAAAATACAGATTAAAAGTGGCAATAAATTGATCTCGTGTGAACCCCCCTGTAGATACACACACTGGCCCAACATTTACCCTCGAGCAGGACAAAGGAACCCCCTAAATGTAAACATTAAGTAAAAGATTAATGAAAGGATTCAATTGAGGATAGGATGGCTGCTAAAACTTGAGGGGAGACTGGCCGTTTGTTTGGTCTATTAATTAATGTATTCATATTCTTTTTTTAGTTTCCTCCCTAGACCTCCATCAAGCTTAGAAAAACACCCCCTAGACCCCCCTGCAAGATAAATTTGTACATTTTTCGGTAGAAAAATGTCCCGGCCGAAGGCCGTTTCCTCTTAAAATCACAGGCTCGCTTTCGCTCGCCAGGAAAAAATCGACACCTAAATGGCACGAAAGCTCTTAAAATTAACAACGAAATGGGGCGAAATGTGTTAAAATCGCCAAACTAATGAGCCGAACGTCTTATAATCTCAAAACTAGTGGGGCTAAACATTAGGGAGAAGGGGGTCCAGCAAAACGGTTTGCCTCAACCACGCCCGCAAGTCACCCCCTACCCCAACCACCCTTCCTCCCCTCCAGCAACTCACCCCCTACCCCCACCACCCTTCCTCCCCTCCAGCAACTCACCCCTTACCCCCACCACTCTTCCTCCCCTCCAGCAACTCACCCCCACCACCCACCCTTCCTCCCCTCCTGCAAGTCACCCCCTCTACCCCCCCCACTCTTCCCCCCCCCCGCAACTTACCCCCTAACCCCACCCCCCCCTTCCTCCCCTCCTGCAACTCACCCCCCCCCCCCCCCTGCAACTTACCCCCCGAACCCCAACCCCCCCCCTTCCTCCCCCCCTGCAACTTACCCCAGAACCCCACCCCCCCTTCCTCCCCTCCTGCAACTCACCACCACCCCGCCCCCCTGCAATTCACCCCCTACCCCTCCACAACCCCCCCCCCCCCCCAACCTTGTAACTCCTTCAAGGCTGCCGCTGCTTTTTCTTGCAATTTAACGCCAAAGGAGTCTGCAGTCTTCAACGCTGACCTCCCTACTTATACTTTTTACCCCTCTCTCTCTCTCTGTTCAGCCTTTTTATCTCTCCCTCTCTGACTATAGCCTATTCGCTGTAAGGAGGCGAGAAATCATAACCTCTAACCTCTGTAACTAAAACAAAAAATCATGACCTCTAACCTCTGTAACTAAAAAAAACAATAGAATAATCGAGCTAATACTTGTACCATTTGGGAAGAGTCAGTCAAGGAGTAGATGTGGAACTATACAGACCATTTGCTCTAGCCCTTTTTGAGTTACAGAGGACAGAGGTCATTTGATTTCTCGCCTACTCACAGCGAATAGACTGTAGCTACTGCTAAAAGGTGGTGTCACACGAGTACATTTCCGGCAATTTTCGATGGGCAAGTTTATATTTCCTACTAATTTTGAGGCTCTTTGGCATTGACATCGGAAACTAGATCGAAGGTAGATTATGTTAGCTAGTGTAATTATTTTGGAACTTAAGGGGAGATATGGCGCTTTTCTAGGCCACCTTCTCCCTCATCTTTAGCCCCATTATTTTGGCGATTTTATGAACTTTCGCCCCATTTCTGTCAATTTTAAGACCTTTCCTGCCATTTAGGTGTCGATTTTTTCCTGGCGAGCGATAGCGAGCCTGTAATTTAAGAGGAACCGGCCTTCGGCCGGGAAATATTTCTACCGAATAATGTACAAATTTGTCTTGAAAGGAGGTCTAGGGGGCGTCTTTTTAAGCTTGATGGAGGTCTAGCGAGGAAACTAGACAAATAATAAATAAATGAAACACTAGACCAAAAAGTGAAGGATCTGCCCTTAAATCTTGAAGCTGCCAGACTACAATTGCCCGTAAAAATTGACGGAAAAAGCGCTTTTGTGACACCGCCCAATATCCGCCCGCCTGTCTGTCTGTATGTTTGTGTGTCTGTAATTGTGACTGTCCTTGAAATGGTGTATCTATTCATCAGATGAAGGTATTGAGGGATAAGCCTTGACAACGGCACCTCGTATCTACATTCTAATTTTCCTATTTTTCTGAAGAGTGTAGAGAGAGAGTAGAAGGGGTGTTGGAGAGAGAAGAAGCTGTTGGAGTGGCTTTGTTATGTGTGTTTAGTCTGTATACGTCGTCAGGCTGTCCCCTGACTGGGTGCGAGCATGCGAAACATGCTAGGACGTACTATAATACTATTATACCACACCCACTAAATGTCCGCCGTGGCAGGGATTCTATCCCGGGTCTTGCAGATTCACACGTGAGCATGCTCACCACTCGACCGCCACGGCTCTCAATGTACTGAAATGTTCACAATGTGTTTTCTTCGTCAAAAGTCTTTACATTTTGTCTACTACTTATCTCGCTGTATTGCATATCTGGTGAACATTGTGAATGTAGTCTGAACCTTTTCAATATATATATATTAGTATTATTTTTTAAAATGCTGCTTGTATGTATGTATGTATATAAATGTACTCATGCGCATACCCCATCGGATGTCAAACCTCACTCTGCATAGGACCAGCCCTCACCCTGGTTACTTTTAGAAAATTGTACACAGTTTAGAAGGGTCTGTGGTATTTAAGGGGAGATGGGTCGCTTTTATGGACCCCTTTCTCCCTTATGATTAGCCCCATTGGTATTGACATTTTAAGACGTTTGGCGAATTTGTTTGACGATTTTAACACCTTTTGCCCAATTTTGTTGTCGATTTTAGGACCTTTCGTGTCATTTAGGTGTCAATTTTTGGACCTTTCGTGTCATTTAGGTGTCAATTTTAGGACCTTTCGTGTCATTTAGGTGTCAATTTTAGGACCTTTCGTGTCATTTAGGTGTCGATTTTAGGACCTTTCGTGTCATTTAGGTGTCGATTTTAGGACCTTTCGTGTCATTTAGGTGTCGATTTTAGGACCTTTCGTGTCATTTAGGTGTCGATTTTTCCGGGCGAGCGACAGCGAGCCTGCAATTTTAAGAGGAACCATCCTTCGGCCGGGACGTTTTTCTACCGAAAATGTACAAATTTATCTTGAAGGAGGGTCTAGGGGGTGATTTTTTAAGCTTGATGGAGGTCTAGCGAGGAACCTAATATTATATGAATAACTGAATAAATAGACCAAAAAAAGCCACTATCCCCTTAACAATCCAAACAATAGTGGCATTGTTTCACATGATATACACAATAACAATAATAATAATAATAATATAATAATAATAATAATAATATAATAATAATAATAATAATAATAATAATAATAATAATAATAATAATAAAATAATATTAATAATAATAATAATAATAATAATAATAATAATAATAATAAATAATAATAAACAATATAATAATAATATTAATAATAATATTAATAATAATAATAATAATATTAATAATAATATTAATATTAATAATAATATTAATAATAATAACAATAATAATAATATAATAATAATAATATATATAATAATAATAATAATAATAATATTAATAATAATATTAATAATAATAATAATAATAATAATAATAATAATAATAATAATAATAATAGCATACATAATTCTCGCCCTGCTGTACACATAGGAAGGGTGGGCAACAGTAAAAAAAAAAATCTATAATTAGAGATGGGTCGTTTTTCTAGATCCCCGGCTTCTCCCTCGTGTTTAGCCCCATAAATGTTCAGATTTTAAGATGTTTGCCCCGTTAGTTTGTCGATTTTAAGACCTTCCGCCCCATTTCTTTGTCAATATTAAGACCTTTCGTGCTAATTAGGTGTCGTTTTTTTTCCAGGCGAACGATAGTGAGCCTGTAATTTTGGAAGAACCGGCCTTCGGCCAGATCTTTTTTCTACCGAAAAATGTACAAATTAATCTAGAAAGGGGTTCTAATGGGTGTTTTATTTTTAAAGTTTGACGGAGGTCTTGGGAGGAAACTAGAAAAATAATTAATATATGAAAAATTAAACCAAAAAGTGAACCATTCCCCCTTAAACACCCTTAATTCAGCTTTTGAAGACCACTGCGATATTTCCTTCACTTTCCGTTTCAGAATCAGCCTCTCTCTCTCTCTCTCTCTCTCTCTCTCTTCAACCCCCCCCCCCCCCCCAGGTACATATACTTTCACTTTCCCTCAAAACCACAATTCTTAAAATATATACACCACCCCATCGTAAGACTCGCATACGGCCACACACGTATCTTATAATACACACACACACACACACACACACACACACACACACACACACACACACACACACACACACACACACACACACCCACACCCACACACAAACACAGTCACACACGTACGCCCACAGATCACTGGACTGATAGACGCACACGCCCATATACCTTCACACTCTAATACACAACAGACACGGGCGTACACACTCAAATACACACTCTCTCTTTTATGTGTACACGCAATCTCTCTCTCTCTCTCTCTCTCACACACATACACACACTCAGTTGTCTCTCTCTCACTCTTATTCTCTTTATCTCACTCACTCACTCTCTCTCACACACGCACGCACGCACGCACGCACGCACGCACACGCACACACACACACCACCTTTCTCCCAGGACAGGTATTTCCAAATGTCAACCAATTCTAACCATTTTGTCTTTATCATATGTAAATCAACTGCATCAGCTTAAAGGGAAAATGTATTTTTTTTTAACACCCCTTTTCCTTCGTGTTAAACCCCATTACTTTTAACATTTCAAGACGTTCAACCGATTATTTTGGTGATTTTAAGACCTTTCGCCCTATTTCTATTAATGTTAAGACCTTTCGTGCCTTAGAGATGTCGATTTTTCCTGGTAAGCGATAGTGAGCCTGTAATAGGGGGGTCTTGCGGGTATTAAATAGATAGATAGATAGATAGATAGATAGATAGATAGATAGATAGATAGATAGATAGATAGATAGATAGATAGCTAGATAATTGCCTGCATAATTCACGCGTGGTGTAATTAATGGATCTCCAATTCAATTATTTTCACTTGTTCAATTACCATGGATTTAGCTCTCGCTAATCTAGGATATATTAATATTTATGGCGTAAGGGAATGGGTGGTGTATTATTGTTTGTTCTGTGTAACACCTCTCTCTCTCTCTTTCTCTCTCTCTCTCTGGACCTTTCATTTGGTGGCCGTGTGAGCGAGTTCCTCTCATTCTCTTTACACACACACACACACACACACACACACACACACACACACACACACACACACACACACACACACACTTAATATTCCTTCAATATATGTTGTTCCGGTTTTGGTGAAATGCCTTGCTTAATGTATTACTGTAACCAGTTCTCTTAATTGACATTTTGGTTCTCGATTTAGGTATTTTCTACGTCTCCCTTTTAATTCATATCGATTGGCTTCAACTTATACATGCAATACATTTTGTATATTTCATTTAATTGATGAGAGGAATTAATTTGTTATCCTAATATGTCAATTTCCCTTTAGGCCTATATATACTGTATATTTATATAATATATATATTTTATACAATACATAATACTTATGTACACTTTACTACAAATGTTCTATACTTTTCATATACACTTTACATGGTTTCAGATTTTCCCAAAGGTTAACCTTTTGAGGATCTAAGACACTTCGTTCATATTTACTGGCTAGTGTTAAGGGGAGGTATTTAGTGTGTTCCCTAGACCTCAATCAAGCTTAAAATTACACCCCCTGGAGTCCCTTTCAAGATAAATTTGTACATTTTTCGGTAGAAAAATGTCCCGGCCGAAGGCCGGTTCCTCTTAAATTACAGGCTCGCTATCGCTCGCCAGGATAAAATTGACACCTGAATTGTACGAAAGGTCTTAATATGGGGTGAAAGTTCTTAAAATCGCTAAACTAATGGGGCAAACGTTTTATAATATCAAAAGCGATGGGGCTAAACATGAGGGACAAAGGGGTCAAGAAAAAAAAAACTCAAGTGGAGATCTCCCCTTAAGACGATGTTCTCTGATTAGGAAGGGTATTATGGAAGTCAGGGGTTTAAGTGGGATAGTCTTTACCATTTTCAGTGGGATAGTGGGACAGATCCTTGCTAAGCTGTATGACATAATCTAAGGACAGCCAGAATAAAATGTCAGAATGAGTTCTGATCCTGAAGGGGGTAAATGTATTCACACTTTTCATTTAGTTGGAACCAATCCTCAGAGATCTGTGCCCCATAAAATGGGCTTTCCTTTAACTTAAGGGGAGATTTTCACTTGAGGGATTTTTTTCTTGACTCCTTTCTCCCTCATGTTTAGCCTCGTTGTTTTTCTAATTGTAAGACGTTCGCCCCATTATTTTGACGATTTTAAGAACTTTCAACCCATTTCTGTCAATTTTAAGACCTTTCGTGCCATTTAGGTGTCTATTTTATCCTGGCGAGCGATAGCGAGCCTGTAATTTAAGAGGAACCGGCTTTCAGCCGGGAATTTTTTCTACCGAAAAATGTACAAATTTATCTTGAAAGGGGCTCAAGGGGGTGTAATCTTAAGCTTGAAGGATATCTAGAGACCAAACTAAAAAACCTGCCCTTAAAACATTAGGCTATTCAGTGTGCAGTTGGGATTGAGTGTTCATGATTAGATTGATATCCAGTATTCGATAAATGGATATAAAATCGTAGTCATGTACTTAACCTTTAACTGTCTTGATGGTGTAACGGTTAGAGTGTTTAACATCTGTATGTGGTATAACCCAGGTTCGAAACCCGGGTGGATGATATGCATTCACTAATTTCATTGGAAGGTGTTTGGTGATGGGGAGTGAAATAATGAATACATTAGATGATTTTTAGCAATGGCCATATGATGAAGTATTGAGGAATAAGCCTTTGCAACCATATATGAATTATAAGCCTTTGCAACCATATATGAATTATAAGCCTTTGCAACCATATATGAATTATTTTTGACAATTATTACACGGATTTTTACGGTTATAATTACATGAATATTTCCCGAGTGGTGGCATTAAGGGGACATGGGCCGTTTTGCAGGTCCCCCTTCTCCCTCATGTTCAACCTCATTAGTTTTGACATTTTATGACCTTCGCCCCATTAGTTAGTCGATTTTAATACCTTTCGTCCCATTTCTTTACCGGTATCAAGACCTTTCGTGCCATTTAGGAGATGATTGTTTTCCTGGCGAGCGACAGCGAGCCTGTAATTTTGAGAGGAACCGGCCTTTGACCAGGAAAAAAAAATTCATGTTTTTTTTAAGCTTGATGGAGGTCTAAGGAGGAAAAAACAAAAACAATATAGAAAATTATAGAGATAAGTAAACAAGGATATAAATGAGCCCATCTCCCCCTTAAAGGCTTCCACATTTAATCATTTACACGTGTTCAATTAAAATGGACTTTAATATCACTAATCTCGGCTGTTGTACTATTTGTGGTGTACGGGAAATTATGCCGTATATATATATATATATATATATATATATATATATATATATATATATATATATATATATATATAAATGTTTATTTCTGTGTGATATCTCTCTCTCTCTCCCTCCCTCCCTCCCTCTCCCTCTCTCTCTCTCTCTTTGTATGTATGTCTGCCTCTCTCTCTCTCTCTCTCTCTCTCTCTCTCTCTCTCTCTCTCTTTGTCGTCCTGTCTGTCTGCCTCTCTCTCTCTGTCTCTCTCTTTCTGTCTGTCTCGCTCTCTCTCTCTCTCTCCATCTCTCCTCCTCTCCCTCTCTCCTCCCTCCTTCCCCCTATCTCTCTCTCCTCCTCTCTCCTCCTCTCTCTCTCTCTCTCTCCTCTCTCTCATCTCCTCTCCTCCCCCCTCTCCTCCCTCTCTCTCTCTCTCTCTCTCTCTCTCTAATGTTTTGTCTACGTCATTATTATATACTTCTTTAGTCCTCTATTTATCATCTTATACAGTAGATCTGTCTGTGTATCGATCTCCGGGAAGACCTCACACATCATAGGAACATGCTATACTAAAACTATTACCAAACCAATATTCGATCGTGGCTCTATAACAAAAATAAATAAATAAATAAATAAATACCAATAAAATACTGTCTAATTAAGATCATTTAGTTTAAGGGGAGGTTTTTAGTTGATTCCCTAGACTTCCATCAAGCTTAAAATTACTCCCCCTTGCAAGATAAATTTGTAAATTTTTCGGTAGAAAAATTTCCCGGCCGAAGGCCGGTTCCCCTTAAATTACAGGCTCGCTATCGCTCGCCAGGAAAAAATCAACACCTAAATGGCACTAATGGTCTTAAAATTGACAGAAATGGGGCGTGGGTTGTTGTTGTTGTTGTTCCCCAGGCTGTCTGGCCGAACAGCCCCAAGGTCTCAAGCAAGGCCATAAACGAGCGCCCCCACAAACTCCTCCCTGCTTACCACTAAAAAAAGCCCGGGTGACCGAAGCCACTCCAAGGCAGGGAGCTGAGGAGGGTGCGGAAACGCCCGGGAAACCAAAGCCCCACCCAAGGCCCTGTGCCCTTAGCAATTATGAAGGGAAAGCTGAGGGGCAAGGGAAAAATGTGACGCTTTGGCTACCAATCTGCCAACTTCTAGGTTGGCAGTAGGGAGGTCAATCCACGGAAGAGACGCCGCCACTTGAGATCTAGAAGATATATAAGTAAAAGGAACAGTCAGAGTAAGCTATGGGTATGGCAGAGATCGCTCAGTTCTCACTCTGATAGGCCAGCCCATCACCAGTGGGGCGAGGGTTCTTAAAATCGCCAAACTAATGGGGCAAGCGTCTTTAAATCTCACATGCAATGGGGCTAAACATGAGGGAGAAAGAGGTTCAGAAAAAATCCTCCAGGTGGAAATCTCCCCTTAACAAACGCTACTTTTGTTCGTCTCAGCCCTAGGTAAGGCATGAAACAACATGGGTGTTTAAGTTCTGTATGTGGTGTCCCAGGTTCAAATCCCGGGAGGATCACATGCTTTCATTAATTTCACTTCGGGGTAATTGATGATGGGAGTGAAATGAGTGAATACAAATGATGTTCAATGAGCATATTCCTTTGGATAAGATGACACAATAATACAATTACAAAAGCATAATATTAGTGGCAATCATTATTTAACATGCAAACATAAACAATAAGGTTCAATTTACCTTCTCTAGTGTAGCTTGAACGATACTTGAAGCAATCTACTCACCATCTGCAAAGAAAATATAAAGACATTAACCCCTTCAGACTCATATGGCGCAGAGGTTGCCAGATTAGCAATAAGAAATAGAGTTCTCTCACTCTTATAATTACCTCTCCAAAATTAGTTTTCTACCCACAACTAACTCAAAGACAACTGCAGAGGTTGAAGTAACTAAACTAAAGGTTTCTAAATACCCCTGATGGTAACAAAGGCTTTAAAGTATCCCCAATAGGCTCAACACAGTTAACTCAAAAGACAACTGCAGAGGTTGAAGTAACTAAACTAAAGGTTTCTAAATACCCCTGATGGTAACAAAGGCTTTAAAGTATCCCCAATAGGCTCAACACAGCTAACTCAAAGACAACTGCAGAGGTTGAAGTAACTAAACTAAAGGTTTCTAAATACCCCTGATGGTAACAAAGGCTTTAAAGTATCCCCAATAGGCTCAACACAGCTAACTCAAAGACAAATGCAGAGGTTGAAGTAACTAAACTAAAGGTTTCTAAATACCCCTGATGGTAACAAAGTCTTTAAAGTATCCCCAATAGGCTCAACACAGCTAACTCAAAGACAACTGCAGAGGTTTGAAGTAACTAAACTAAAGGTTTCTAAATACCCCTGATGGTAACAAAGGCTTTAAAGTATCCCCAATAGGCTCAACACAGCTAACTCAAAGACAACTGCAGAGGTTGAAGTAACTAAACTAAAGGTTTCTAAATACCCCTGATGGTAACAAAGGCATTAAAGTATCCCCAATAGGCTCAACACAGCTAACTCAAAGACAACTGCAGAGGTTGAAGTAACTAAACTAAGGGTTTCTAAATACCCCTGATGGTAACAAAGGCTTTAAAGTATCCCCAATAGGCTCAACACAGCTAACTCAAAGACAACTGCAGAGGTTGAAGTAACTAAACTAAAGGTTTCTAAATACCCCTGATGGTAACAAAGGCATTAAAGTATCCCCAATAGGCTCAACACAGCTAACTCAAAGACAACTGCAGAGGTTGAAGTAACTAAACTAAGGTTTCTAAATACCCCTGATGGTAACAAAGGCATTAAAGTATCCCCAATAGGCTCAACACAGCTAACTCAAAGACAACTGCAGAGGTTGAAGTAACTAAACTAAGGGTTTCTAAATACCCCTGATGGTAACAAAGGCTTTAAAGTATCCCTAATAGGCTCAAAATCGCGTCATATGTCGGAGAGGGTTAAAATCGAATGGTATCCCCTTGAGGTTTATGACGCGTTTGGCAGTTTATTCTGGCCATCATTAGACGATTTTATTCAGATTTGGAGGGCCATCTAGTAAATTAAGGGGAGGTGTTTAGTTTCCTCTCTAGACCTCCATCAAGCTTAAGGGGAGATCTCCACTGGAGGGATTTTTTTCTTGACCCCTTTCTCCCTCATGTTTAGCCCCATTGCTTTTGATAGTATAAAACGTTTGCCCCATTAGTTTATCGATTTTAAGAACTTTCACCCCATATTAAGACCTTTCGTGCAATTCAGGTGTCGATTTTATCCTGGCGAGCGATAGCGAGCCTGTAATTTAAGAGGAAGCGGTCTTCGGCCGGGACATTTTTCTACCGAAAAATGTACAAATTTATCTTGAAAGGGACTCAAGGGGGTGTAATTTTAAGTTTGATGGAGGTCTAGGGAACAAACTAAATACCTTCCCTTAAAATTACATCCCCTAGACCCCCCCTTTCAAGATAAATGTGTACATTTTTCGGTAGAAAAATGTCCCGGCCGAGTTCCTCTTAAATTACAGGCTCGCTTTCGCTCGCCAGTAAAAAAAATCGACTCCTAAATGGCATGAAAGGTCTTAAAATTTACAGAAATGGGGGGCGAAAGTTCTTAAAATCACCAAACTAATGGGGAGAACGTCTTGAAATCTCAATAGCAAAGGGGCTAAACATGAGGGAGAAAGGGGTCCAGAAAACAATCTCTCAAGTGGAAATCTCCCCTTTAATAAACAGAAAAAAAAAAAAAAAAATAAAAAAAATAAAAAAAAAATATATATATATATAAAGAATAGCATAATATCTTTGAAGCCATGTGGACAAATGTTATGCATGCATCAACTTAACACAGCCTTACTTTAACCGTGTGTTGTACCAGCGACGTGTGTTATATTATATACTAGCTATATTTACATGATATTATGCAGCATAGGAAGGATCTGTCATAGTTAAAAGGGTCGGTTGAGATAGTTTGAAGCCTCTTTTATTGCTAGAGATCCTTCCTAAGTTGAATTCAATCGCATAAGTGTTACCAGCTTATGATGAAAAGGACGTCGCTGGGACTGAATGGGTTAACCCTTTCAAGATACGATGGCCCATTTACTGTGTTCTGGCTATTATAAGACGATGTTATTGAGTTTGGAAGGGTATATGGAAGTGAGTGTGCTAATTGAGATCATCTTCACCCTTTTAATGTCCACAGGTCCTTCCTAAGCTACATAAAATCGTCTAATGATAGCCAGAGAGAACCATCAAAATGCGACATAACCTTCAGAGTTAAGAACTATTTGTCTGTCTCTCTCCTTCCTATCCCCCCCCCCTCTCTCTCCTTCCTATCCCCCCCCCCTCTCTCTCCTTCCTATCCCCCCCCTCTCTCTCCTTCCTATCCCCCCCCCCTCTCTCTCCTTCCTATCCCCCCCCCCTCTCTCCTTCCTATCCCCCCCCCCCCCTCTCTCTCTCTCCTGTTCCTCTCCATCGCCTCCTCCTCCTCTTTTATTACAGGTGTCTGGAGGGAGGGACTTCCGGTGGGGAGGAGAGAGAGAGAGAGAGAGAGAGAGAGAGAGAGAGAGAGAGAGAGAGAGAGAGAGAGAGAGAGAGAGAGAGAGAGAGAGAGAGAGAGAGAGAGAGAGAGAGAGAGAGAGAGAGAGAGAGAGAGAGAGAAATAAGTGAAGGAGAGTGAAATATATTATAATTCTCTCTCTCTCTCTCTCTGCCCCCCCCCTGCCCCCCCCACCCCCCCCCCCCTCCCTTTTTTCTCCTAGCCACCTCTAGTAACCTAACCCCTGTCTCTCTGGGGTACTGTATACCACCGTGAAGAGGCTGCCTACTGACCACCACCACCACCACCACCACCACCACCACCAACACCAACACCACCACCACCCCCATCACTACCTCTAGTAACCTTACCTCTGTCTCTCTGGGGTACTGTATACCACCGTGAAGAGGCTGCCTACTGACCACCACCACCACCACCAACAACCACCACCCCCATCACTACCTCTAGTAATATTACCTCTGTCTCTCTGGGGTACTGTATACCACCGTGAAGAGGCTGCCTACTGACCACCACCACCACCACCACCACCACCACCACCAACACCACCACCACCACCACCCCCATCACCACCTCTAGTAATCTTACCTCTGTCTCTCTGGGGTACTGTATACCACCGTGAAGAGGCTGCCTACTGACCACCACCACCACCACCACCAACACCACCGCCACCCCCATCACCACCATCAATACCACTACCAATACCGCCAACAACAACACCGCCACCACCCCCACCACCACCAACAACAACACCACCACCGCCAACAACAACACCAGCAGCACCACTACCAACAACAAACCCCCACCACCACCATAAACAACAGCAACAACAACAATATCAACAACGGCAGGAGGAGGAGCAATGACAAACAAGATATGAGAGAAAAAACAAACAAACTGGATGTATTTTGAGGGTAAGAAGAGGCATTAAGGGAGCCCAGACGGTATTGTGCAGCATAATGTACTGGTTCGGCTCAATGGTCTAAGGAGGGGGTTTAGTTTGCTCTCTAAACCTCCATCAAATTTAAAAAAACACCCACAAGACCCCCCTTCGATATAAATTTGTACATTTTTCGGAATGTACAATTAATGGGGCTAAACATTAGGAAGAAGGGGGACCAGAAAAGCGACCCATCTCCCCAAGTAGCACAACAACCCCAAAGGACGTCGGATGAGATAGTGTTAAAATTATATATACAGTATATTGATATTTCTACCCTCCTCTCTCGTTCACTCATGCGTCGGGTTTGGATATGAGGCCAATTAACCCTTTGAAGATTGTGATGCACTTAGACAGTCTAGTCTGGCTATCATTAGACGAGTGTATACAGTTTGCGAAGGATCTGAGGGATTGGTAGTGGGAAAACACTTCTCAATTAACCCTCTAACTTCCATATACCCTTCCTCATCTGAATAAACTCCGTCTTATAATAGCCGGAAAACAGAGAAGATATGCATATTGGATCTTGAAAGGGTTAAGGGGAGGTTTCTAGTGTGTGTCTTAGACCTTCATCAAGCTTAAAATTACACCCCCTAGACCCCCTTTCAAGATAAATGTGTACATTTTTCGGTAGAAAAATGTCACGGCCGAAGGCCGATTCTTCTTAAGTTACAGGCTCGCTATCGCTCGCCAGGAAAAATCGACACCTAAATGGCACGAAATGTCTTAAAATTGACAGAAATGGGGCGAAAGTTAATAGAATCGCCAAACTAATGGGGCAAACGTCTTAAAATTTCAAAAGCAATGGGGCTAAACATGAGGGAGAAGGAAGTTCGAAAAAAAATCCCTCGTGGA
>CM064528.1:13936285-13988785 GCA_032716605.1 Paralithodes platypus | reverse complement strand
ATTATCGTGGTTCAGGGGAGAAGGGCCGCTTTTTCTGCCCCCTTTCTCCCTCGTGTTTAACACCATTGGTTTTAGATTTTAAGACGTTCGGCCCATTAGTTTGGCGATGTTAAGACTTTACGCCCCATTTCATAGTCAATATTAACACCTTCCGTGCCATTTAGGCGTCGATGATTTCCTGGCGAGCGATAGCAAGCCTGTAATTTTATGAGAAACCGGCCTTCGGCCGGAATTATTTTTTCCGAAAAATTTACAACTTTATCTTGAAGGAGAGTCTTGGGCGGGTTTTTGTTAAGCTTGATGGAGGTCTACGGAGGGAACCAATACAATAATAAAAATATACATAAATGAGCCAATATAAAAGGCCCATCTCCCATCAATTCTGTTCATTATCGGGGTTAAATACAATCACCTCAAAACAAATCACACACAAATCACATTGTTCTCACTAGCTATTGTTAACACTTGGTATTCTATTGTTAACACTTGGTATTCTATTGTTAACACTTGGTATTCTATTGTTAACACTTGGTATTCTATTGTTAACACTTGGTATTCTATTGTTAACACTTGGTATTCTATTGTTTTTCACTAGCTATTGTTAACACTTGGTATTCTATTGTTTTCACTAGCTATTGTTAACACTTGGTATTCTATTGTTAACACTTGGTATTCTATTGTTTTCACTTGGTATTCTATTGTTAACACTTGGTATTCTATTGTTTTCACTAGCTATTGTTAACACTTGGTATTCTATTGTTTTCACTAGCTATTGTTAACACTTGGTATTCTATTGTTAACACTTGGTATTCTATTGTTTTCACTTGGTATTCTATTGTTAACACTTGGTATTCTATTGTTTTCACTAGCTATTGTTAACACTTGGTATTCTATTATAGCTGTGGGTAATGAGTGGCTATAGGGAGAAACTCATGGTGGAATACTTGCATTAACTAACCCTTTGAGTACCAGCGATCGGTGTGTGATATTCCATTCTAGCTATACGTTGACGATATTATGCAGCTTAGGAAGGATCTGTGGAAGTGCAAAGGGTTGATTGAGATAGTTTGAAGCCTTAATATTGCTAGAGGTCCTTCCTAAGTTGAATAAAATCGTCTAGTACTAGCCAGAATACTATAAAAAAAAACACGTCCCTGGTACTGAATGGGTTAAAAACTATTGTCATGCTAAAGACCCAGGGGCAAATGGACCACAGGGGAAATATAAAGGTTAGGGTCTGGGTATTTTGCGCTATGTAAATATGTTGTGGCTTGCTCCTCTTTGTTCCCTTCATACTTTTCTTCTCTCGGTTCGTCTCTCCACTAGAGTACGTCCCCTCTCCCCCCCCCCCCCCCCCCCCCTCCTCCTCCTTTCACCCCCCCCTCCTCCTTCTCCACCTACTCTTTCCCTCCTTCTCCTCCTCCTGCCCCCCTCCTCCTCCTGTTCCTCCTTCAACAACCCCCCTCCCCCCCCAGCCGCCACCTGCCGCCGCCACCACCACCACTTCCGTTGAATCATCTTACACCTCTCCTCCCACCTACCTCTCTCTCTCTCTCTCTCTGTAACATTTGTACTTTTCTCAATAAAGCAATCAAATCAAATCAAATCTCTCTCACCATAATTTGTTTTTCTCTCCCTTCATGCACACGATTATGCATTTTTATTGCACAAATGCATTATTAATATTTCTTAGATCCCTTCTGCACCGGCGACGTCCTTATAACTTTATTCTGGCTACTATTAGACGATGATATTCAGTTTAAAAAGGGCCTCCGGCAATTATCAGCCTTCGAACTATCTCACTTAACCCATTTTGACTACCACAGATCCTTCGTAAGTTGCACAAAATCGTCTAAATATAGCTTAAATAAAATGATTGCGTACCCTCTGAACATCTAATACTTTCTAAAAGCATCTAATATTGGCTTCTTGTTTTCCATTTCTCTACACTATCCCCAGTTTTCACAAACATCCATTATTTTCCAGAATCTTTATATGCAAAGTCCATTGTGTATATTTTTCATTTTACTGTCTCTCTCTCTCTCTCTCTCTCTCTCTCTCTCTCGCTCGCTCGCTCGCTGTGTGTGTGTGTGTGTACAGGTATGTGCGTGCGTACAAAATACAATATTCATAAGAACACCTGGGTTAGCGTGGGTAGGTGTGCGTGTGTGCGTGCGTGTGAGTACTTAATCCGGTGTGTACGGTAACAGTGTGTGTGTGTGTGTGTGTGTGTATGTGTGTGTGTGTGTGTGTGTGTGTATGTGTGTGTGTGTGTGTGTGTGTGTGTGTGTGTGTGTGTGTGAGTAATTAATCCGGTGTGTACGGTAACAGAGTGTGTGTGTGTGTGTGTGTGTGTGTGTGTGTGTGTGTGTGTGAGTAATTAATCCGGTGTGTACGGTAACAGTGTGTGTGTACTTACTCTAGTTGTACTTACTCTAGTTGTATTGCGGGAGTGAGCATGCTCGTTATTTCCCGCCTCCTATATGTGTAGGTGTTATATGTATCGTTGGAATGGCTGTGGATGTGTGTGTAGTCTGTATTTTTAGCCAATTGGCGACATCGGAAACGAAGGCTTAGGGTGGATCTCTATGGTACCATTCTCACTATAGACGGTACCGTCTCGCCCAAAGGCTTAGGTAGCCATCAGCTTAGGTGAACCATATGATACCCATCTCGCCTTGTACCATTTTAGCCAACCCCAGATGGGACGTCACAACGTCGTCCACTTATTCCAGGTACCTATTTACAGCTAGGTGAACTGAGGCTAACACATGAAAGGAGACAAGCCCAATTTGGTAAGATGATCCTCAGGGTATTAGAGTGTTGAGCCTATAATTGGGCTTTGTAATTGGGGTTGTGTGGGACAGGGATCTGCCTTGCTTAGGCCAATCGGCTTTCTGCAGACTCTCATTTTCTTATGTTCTTATGTTCTTAATTTGTCTCCGCCCGGCCGAGGATTGAACCCCCGACCCCTCGTGTGTGAGACGAGAGCTCTACCTACTAGGCTACGGGCTGTGTGTGTGTGTGTGTGTGTGTGTGTGTGTGTGTGTGTGTGTGTGTGTGTGTGTGTGTGTGTGTGTGTGTGTGTGTGTGTGTGGACAAGCGGTGGTGTGCTTAAAGGTACACAATTGACTAAATATGTAGGCTTGCAAGTACATGTGGTTTGGGGCGACAGTTTCAGTGTACACACACCTTTAAAATACTTTGAAACAGTGTTTTAGGTTAGGTAGGTTTGGTTAGGTTATGTTACGTTGGTTAGGTTAAGTTAAGTCTAGATAGTTATATTTCGGTTTAAAAATCGAAAAATGTACTCGTAAGCAAGCGTAATTAACGTTTGTACAAACAAACACCCAGCGTGTGCGTGTGTGTAGGTTTGAGTCAGCCAGCGTGTGTTTTTTTTTTTTTTTTTTTTTTTTCTATATTCCAACTTACTTCCTCTCGGGCATAGGCTGAGAGCCTTAACATTCACCGCTTTACAATGAACAGTGAAGCCCGTGAGGTCTTGTTCCAGTCTAGGGAGTGAGACATGTGAAGCACGTAGAGTACAACGAGCACCTGCCATCTTGCCTTCACATGAGGCACGGTGCTCACTCATGGCCCGAAACGACCCCATCTCTGAAGCCACCTCGTTCCCGTGCTTCACTGTCTCAACCCCTACACTCGGACTCTCACACTTACACACACACAACGCCACCTGTTGAGCAGATAACTCACCAGGCATTGCACCCCTATAGCATATTTTGAATATGGGAATATTCATACAGTGCTATTTAATCAGGGAATAATGAGGGTATTTTATTGACGTTTCGGTGGGCTTGTGGTAATGCACTGATACTAGGTACAGCACAAATTCCATCCCAATAATATCTTCCGATTGATACATCGGGATTTGAACCTTTGGATTACCAGGCCAGTGGCAAGACCACTCCACCACACCTCCCCCTGTATGTGTGTGTAGGCTAGAGTCAGCCAGCGTGTGTGTGTGTGTGTGCATCTGTAACCTTGATCATGAGGCGTCTACCTGAAATACGCCGACCAGTCACGTACTGTACATACATACATACATACACACATACATACATACGGAAGGGCCTCTCTCGTGTATGTCAATTTAGGCGCGCACACCCATATACGCACATGTCCTCATACGCCATCTCTCTCTCTCTCTCTGCTTCTATGCTATCCATTTATTCCATTTGTCTTTAATCGGGTGCCTGCTATGTCTATTAGAATTAAGTCCTGACTACCTCGTTTGGATCGCAAGGTCTGTGTGGTCAGTGTATCTATGTAAAATATATGTTAATCTAAATTTATCTCCTCCCTCTCCCTCACTCCTCTCGCTCTCACTCTCACTCTCTCTCTCTCTCTCTCACACACACACATTACACACACACACACATTACACACACTCACACACACACATGCCAAGTACACACGGCACAACACTAGCGCCACTTCAATATAATGCACTCTCTCTCACTCTCTCTCTCTCTCTCACTCACACACACACACACACACACACACAGACGCCTATATTCTGTCCAACACTATATAATTGATATGCAAATAATTCCCTCTATTGTCACAGGCCTATATATGCACCAGTACATAACTATTATAATATGTAGTGCACGTACAATGACATGAATGCACGTAATACCAGGAACACAATAGTAGTCAAAGAACTCGATCACACTCACAGCAGCACGTAAACAATAAACACACACACACTCTCTCTCTCTCTCATAAATGCACACCAACTCACACACATAAGCACACACATTCACTAACACCCACCCACCCACACGTAGGTATACACATAAGCGCACACACACACACACACACACGCTGTACACACATATACACACACACAGCAGCACGCTCACAATCAACCTACACACACGTACACACACACACGCTTTACACACACAATGATAGCTACACATTGGTACAAAACAAAAGTCACTCCAAATACAATGTACGCACCCACAGTACACACCTCACTGATACATACACACACACACACACACACACACACACACACACACACACACACGTACATACACACACAATGCAAAGTACACACTGGAATATAACAAGTCACTCCGAATACAATGTACTCACTGACACACACACACGCACACACACACGCTGTACACACACAATACAAGTAGGTATACACGGCATAAAACAAGCGTCACTTCAATAGAACAAGCGTCACTTCAATAAAACAAGCGTCACTTCAATAAAACAAGCGTCACTTCAATAAAACAAGCGTCACTTCAATATAATGCACTCAATGACACACACACACACACACATATACGCTCTCTCTCTCTCTCTCTCTCACACACACACACACACACACACACACACACACACACACACACACATATACGCTCTCTCTCTCTCTCACACACACACACACACACACACATAATCTTTTAATCGGATACTCGTGATAAATTATGATTGTTAATACCTCTTCCTCTATGACCTAACACATTCTCAATGTTTACCCCCACTCGTTAATAATAGTGTTTATAAATTATAATAAATATATGAAATAAAAAACGCAATAACATTTTCCATTTAGTTAACCCTTTCTGCAAAACAATTGTCGTAGACCAGAAATGCTAACCAACTTTAGTTCAGAAAACCAACCCATCTCCCCTCAACATTATGAAGCAAAGTTGTTAGCATTTCCGTAATACGCCGACGATTCTTTCATATATTCAGGTTATCAGTAAACGATTTTATTCAGCTTAGGAAGGATATGTGGAAGGCCAAGGATTAATGATAGAATAATTTAATGTTAACCTTTTGAAGATTATGACGCATTTCGACAGTTTATGCTGGCTCTCATTAGGCGACTTTATACAGTTTAGGAAAGATGTGAGGGACTTTTAAGGCTAAAGACTATCTCAACGAACACCCTGACTTCCACATACCCTTTCTAATCTGAATAAAATCGTCTACTAATGGCCAGGAAACAGAAACAATAATGCGTATCTTGAAAGGGTTAAGTGCTAAGATGGTTAAATCAGTGTCAATATACTGTCACTTTTACCCCTTCACCACCATTACGTCAGTTTCCATCATATTATGGTTACCATTAGACGATTTTCTTTCGTTTGTAATCAGCCTAGGCGATTCAAATGGGTAAATACGAACGCATTAACACTTCTTAGTTACATGTAGGCCCTTCTTAAACAGCATAAAATCATCTCTCTCTCTGTATATATATGGAGAGAGAGAGAGAGAGAGAGAGTGTGAGAGTGAGAGTGAGAGAGTTGGGCTTCTGAAAGTTATCTACAACACACACACACTAATGCCTAACAATGAGCATAATAGGTACCAACCAAGATATAAATATAGTTAAGGGATAAACACTGCAGCTAGACAAACAGCAAACTAAGCCTTTTATGATGAGTGTGTCTGGGTGGAGTGAGAGGAGGGTGGAGGGATGGGGGGGGGAGAGGGAATGGGGGAGGAGGGCGGAGGGAGGATTATGGGTGGAGTAAGAGGAGGGTGGAGGGAGGATTATGGGTGGAGTGAGGGGAGGAGGGAGGGAAGCGTGGATTATGGGTGGAGTAAGAAGAGGAGGTGGGGTACTAGGAGGGTGGAGGGAAGGGAGGAGGGATGATTATAGGTGGAGTAAGAGGAGGGAAGGTAAGGAGGAGGGAGGATTATGGGTGGAGTAAGAGGAGGGTGGAGGAGAGAGGATTATGTGTGGAGTAAGAGGTGGAGGGAGGGAATGGTGGAGGGAAGGGATGAGGGTAGGAAGGATGGAGGAGGAAATAAGGGTGGCACGTTTGTTAATGGTGACGCCCCTCTAGTGCAGTCAAAACCACAGCTACCTACCTACCTACCTATCTATCTCTCTCTCTCTCTCTCTCTCTCTCTCTCATTTCGAAGACTTCAGAATACTATATGCTAACTGTTTTCAAGGCGATTTTATCTAACTTAGGACGAACCACTCGCGTCAAAAGTATAGGCTATGATTGTAGAGATGTTTATATTCAATCACTTAACTCTGACCGGTCCATCCGAAGCTGAATGTGAGGGGATGGGTGTCAAGTGATTATGGCGTAGGGCGCGGATGTTTTACGCAGAGACATTAAGGGGGAAGGGTTGCATTTTCTGGACTCCCTTCTCCCTCATGTTTAACCCCATTAGTTTTTGAGATTACAGTATAAGACGTTCTTTCCATTAACTTGGCGATGTTAAGACTGTTCACCCCATGTTTTCAATATTAGGACCTTCCGTGCCATTTAGGTGTCGATTTTTTCCTAGGGAGCTATAGCGAGCCTATAATTTTAGGAGGAACCGGCCTTCGGCCGAAACATATTTCAACCGGAACATTTACAAGTTTATCTCGTAGGGGGGTCTAAGGGGTGTTTATCTCGTAGGGGGGTCTAAGGGGTGTTTATCTCGTAGGGGGGTCTAAGGGGTGTTTATCTCGTAGGGGGGTCTAAGGGGTGTTTATCTCGTAGGGGGGTCTAAGGGGTGTTTTTCAAGCTTGATAGAGGTTGTGATGCCCTGTACCCGAAAAATCCCTCAACCACAGAACTAGCGAGGAAGCTAAACAATAAATTAATAAATAGACCAAAAAAATCCCAACCATCCCCCCTTAATCAAAGTAAATCCCAACCATCCCCCCTTAATCAAATCCCAACCATCCCCCCTTAATCAAATCCCAACCATCCCCCCTTAATCAAAGTAAATGATAGGGTATGTTAATAGATGGTTATGTGGTATGGAGGTGACAACACAATACCTGGGAAGTGTGTTAATGATAGGTACCGCTGACACAGATTAACCTTATAAACACACACACACACACACACACACACACACACACACACACACACACACACACACACACACACACACACACACACCACAGCCCGTAGCCTAGTAGGTAGAGCTCTCGTCGTCTCACACACGCGAGGGGTCGGGGGTTTCAAATTCCCGGCCGGGCGGAGACAAATTGGGCTTGTCTCCTTTCATGTGTTAGCCTCAGTTCACCTAGCTGTAAATAGGTACCTGGAATAAGTAGACGACGTTGTGACGTCCCATCTGGGGTTGGCAAAAATGGTACAAGGCGAGATGGGTATCATATGGTTCACCTAAGCTGATGGCTACCTAAGCATTCGGGCGAGACGGTACCGTCTATAGTGAGAATGGTACCATACAGATCCACCCTAAGCCTTCGTTTCCGATGTCGCCAATTGGCTAAAATACAGACTACACACACATCCACAGCCATTCCAACAGTACATAAAACACTTAACATGCATTTCACGCAATACATTCCCAGTTAAGGAGGCGCGATAATAATGAGCTTAGCTCGCATTGCGTGGATTCCGCTTGACGAACAAGTAACTGAGTAACACACACACATATATACATACAGCGCATACACAACACACTTAATGAGGTGACAAGACAATACCTGGGAAGTGTTAATGATAGGTACCGCGGACAGTGATTAACCTTATACATACACACATACACACACACACACACACACACACACACACACACAACCAACACACACACACACACACACACACACACACACACACACACACACACACACACACACACACACATATAACACAAACAAACACACACACATACAAGACAATACTGACAAGTGATAATGATAGCTACCGCTGACATAGATTAACCTTATACCGTACCTACACACATATACACACACACAATACCGTACATATATTACGTTTACGTTGAGGGACCCGCAGAGGGCCGCTCTTGGGCGGCATGATATGCGGGGGTTGTGCTTTTTAGGACTAATGGTTGGGGACAGGATCAGGATTAGGGATGTAATGATTGGTGATCCTAGTTCTAAATGAATCAAGGATGGGGCTATTAACTACATGAGATGGGAGGTGATTCCACTCTTGGATGCTGCGGGGAAAAATGATTGTCTAAATATGTCCGTGCTTGCCTGATATGTGTGGTGTTTTAGGTTGTGGCTGCGTCTCGTAAATATAAATATATAACACACACACATACACGACAATACCTGGGAAGTGTTAATGATAGGTACCGCTGAGTGATTAACCTTTTACCTACACACACACACACACACACACACACACACACATATAAGACTATACCGGGAAGTGTTAGTGATAGGTACCGCTGACATAGATTAACCTTATACACACACACACACACACACACACATAAGACTATACCGGGAAGTGTTAGTGATAGGTACCGCTGACATAAATTAACCTTATACACACACACACACACACAAGACTATACCGGGAAGTGTTAGTGATAGGTACCGCTGACATAAATTAACCTTATACACACACACACACACACACATAAGACTATACCGGGAAGTGTTAGTGATAGGTACCGCTGACATAGATTAACCTTATACACAGACACACATAAGACTATACCGGGAAGTGTTAGTGATAGGTACCGCTGACATAGATTAACCTTATACACAGACACACACAAATTCACGACACACACACACACACACAATTCATACATACACAATACACACGCATAAAAATAATCCACGAGGGAGGGGGGGGGGGGGGGGGGGGGGGGGGGGGGGTACGGTAAAGACTGTTATCGGTTCTTATAAGGCGGTAGAACAATATACCGGTATGCCAGGCAGTCAAATATATCAGGGTTAAACTATTTGGCATGGAAAATATTATGGGTGAGCTATTGAGCGGGTTCTATGAAGGCTGGTGGAGAGAGAGAGAGAGAGAGAGAGAGAGAGAGAGAGAGAGAGAGAGAGAGAGAGAGAGAGAGAGAGAGTACAAAGTACAAAGAGTACAAAGAAATCAAAGTAACAACAGATCTAGTGACCCTTCTAGGTTGCTTGTCCTCCAAAACACTGAGGATCAAGTGTCCAAACAGTGGTTTAGAGTGGGTAAGGGAACATTGGAGTATGGAGAGGTAGTGTGTGGTATGGTGTGGTGTAGTATGGAGAGGTAGTGTGTGGTATGGTGTGGTGTAGTATGGAGAAGTGGTGTGTGGTATGGTGAGGTAGAGAGAGAGAGAGAGAGAAGAGACGGAGGGATAGAGAGAGAGAGAGAGAGAGAGAGAGAGAGAGAGAGAGAGAGAGAGAGAGAGAGAGAGAGAGAGAGAGAGAGAGAGAGAATAGGCCTTTGGCTGACGAATGGCTTGTATTTGCTGTGAATATTTGGGGCTTATTGCTTTCGCACTAAATTAACCCTATTTAGTCACGTGGGGGGGGGGGGGGAGGATTAGTTTGGAGATTTCCAAGACGTTTCAAAACATTAGTTTGGCGATAATATGACGCTTCATCCCATTCAGGTGTTGATATTTTTCTGGGCGAGCGAAAGCGATCCTGTAATTAAGAAGAAATGGACCAGGACATTTGTCTATCGAAAACTGTACACATTAAACTGTACACATTAAACTTAAAGTGAGTCTGAGTGGACATTTGTTAGTGTGAAGGAAATCTGGGAAAACATTTTTGTGGTGCGATGTGGTGTAATGTAACGTGGTGTGGTGTGGTGTAATGTAATGTAATGTGATATGATGTGTAATGTAACGTGATATGATGTGTGGTGTGATGCGGAGTGATGTGGTGTGGGATGTGGTGTATGGCGTTAAGTGATGCATTGTGATGTGGTGTGATTTGATGTTATGTATAATGTGGTGTGAAGTGACGGGTGTGGCGTGGTGAGATCGAGTGTAGTGGTGTGGGATGTGGCAGGGAGTGACTGGGGGGTTATTGGGAGGTGGGGTGGGGTAGAGTAGGGTGCGGTGGTATGGGGTGGGGGTCAAGGCTGTCTGTTATATGGTGTGGTGGAGTATGGTGAGGTGGTGTGTGGTATGGTGTGGTGTAGTATGGTGAGGTGGTGTGTGGTATGGTGTGGTGTAGTATGGTGAGGTGGTGTGTGGTATGGTGGTGTGTAGTATGGTGAGGTGGTGTGTGGTATGGTGGTGTGTAGTATGGTGAGGTGGTGTGTGGTATGGTGTGGTGTAGTATGGTGAGGTGGTGTGTGGTATAGTGTGGTGTAGTATGGTGAGGTGGTGTGTGGTGTGGTGTAGTATGGTGAGGTGGTGTGTGGTATGGTGAGGTGGTGCGTGGTATGGTGAGGTGGTGCGTGGTATGGTGAGGTGGTGTGTGGTATGGTGTGGTGGAGTATGGAGAGGTAGTGTGTGGTATGGTGTGGTGTAGTATGGTGAAGTGGTGTGTGGTATGGTGAGGTGGTGTGTGGTATGGTGTGGTGTAGTATGGTGAGGTGGTGCGTGATATGGTGAGGTGGTGTGTGGTATGGTGTGGTGGAGTATGGTGTGGTGTAGTATGGTGAAGTGGTGTGTGGTATGGTGAGGTGTAGTATGGTGAGGTGTAGTATGGTGAGGTGGTGTGTGGTATGGTGTGGTGGAGTATGGTGAGGTGGTGTGTGGTATGGTGTGGTGTAGTATGGTGAGGTGATGTGTGGTATGGTGAGGTGTAGTATGGTGAGGTGTGGTGTGGTGTGGTGGAGTATGGTGAGGTGGTGTGTGGTATGGTGTGGTGTAGCATGGTGAGGTGGTGTGTGGTATGGTGGAGTATGGTGAGGTGGTGTGTAGTATGGTGGTGTGTGGTATGGTGTGGTGTGGTATGGTGTGTAGTATGGTGAGGTGGTGTGTGGTATAGTGTGGTGTGGTATAGTGTGGTGTAGTATGGTGGTGGTGTGGTGTAGTGTGGTGGTGGTGTATGGTATGGTGAGGTGGTGTGTGGTATGGTGGTGTGTAGTATGGTGGTGGTGTGTGGTATGGTGAGGTGTAGTATGGTGGTGGTGTGTGGTATGGTGAGGTGTAGTATGGTGGTGGTGTGTGGTATGGTGAGTTGTAGTATGGTGGTGGTGTGTGGTATAGTGTGGTGGTGTGTGGTGTGGTGTAGTATGGTGAGGTGGTGTGTGGTGTGGTGTGGTGGAGTATGGTGAGGTGGTGTGGTATGGTGTGGTGTAGTATGGTGAGGTGGTGTGTGGTGTGGTGTAGTATTGTGAGGTGGTGTGTGGTGTGGTGTGGTGTAGTATGGTGAGGTGTAGTATGGTGAGGTGGTGTGTGGTACTATGGGTGTGGTGGAGTATGGTGAGGTGGTGTGTAGTATGGTGTGGTCTAGTATGGTGAGGTGATGTGTGGTATGGTGAGGTGTAGTATGGTGAGGTGATGTGTGGTGTGGTGTGGGTGTGGGAGGTGGTGGGTGTTAGGTGTGGTGTAAGGTGGTGTGTGGTATGGTGTGGTGTGGTATGGTGTGTAGTATGGTGAGGTGGTGTGTGGTATGGTAGATGGGCGTGGTGTGTTGTGTGGTTGGTGTGTGTATGGTGTGTCTTATGGTGCGTGGTGTGTGGTATAGTGGTTTTTGGTATAGTGTGTATGTGTATGTTAGGTGGTTGTGTGGTGTATGTTGGGTGGGATCCTGGTATGGCTAGGTGTGTGGTCTTTGGGTGTAGTATTGAGGGGTGTGTAGGTCAGGTGCGGTGTCCGTTTGTGGGTGTGGTGTGGTCTGGGCTTGTGTCGTATGTTGGTGGTTGTGTGGTCTAGTGTGGTGGTCTCCGTGGGTTGGTTTGGGTGTGTGGGAGCTCGTGCGTTTGGTGTGTGGTGTGGTGTGGTGGCGTCATGGTGAGGTGGTGTGTATGGTGTGGATATCGTCTTAGGCGGTGGTGTGTGGTGTTTCTTGAGTGGTGTGGTAGGGATGTGGTGGCGCTGGTGCGTTGGTGTGGTGGTGGTGTGTCGATCCTGGTGAGGTGTTGGTGGTGTGGTGGATTCTGGTGCTATTTGTGGTGGTCGGGTTGGTGAGTACGGTATGTGAGGTGGTGTGTGGTGTGTGTGGTGTAGTATGGTGGAGGTGGTGTTTTGGTGATGGTGGTGTGTACTATGGTGAGTGGTGTGTGGTATGGTGGTGTGTGTAGTATGGTGAGGTGTGTGTGGTGTAGTATGGTAGGTGGTGGTGTATGGTGTGGTGTAGTAGGTGGTGGTGTGTAGTTGGTGAGGTGGTGGTGGTGTGGTGTGGTGTGGATGGTGAGGGGTGTGTGGTGTGGTTGGTAGTATGGTGAGGTGGTGTGTGGTATGGTGGTGTGTAGTATGGTGAGGGTGGTGTGTGGTTAGGTGTGGTGTAGTATGGTGAGGTGGTGGTGGTATGGTGGTGTGTAGTATGGTGAGGTGGTGTGTGGTGTAGTATGGTGAGGTGGTGTGTGGTATGGTGGTGTGTAGTATGGTGAGGTGGTGTGTGGTATGGTGAGGTGGTATGGTGTTGTGTAGTATGGTGAGGTGGGGTATGGTGTGGTGTAGTATGGTGAGGTGGTGTTTAGTATGGTGTAGTGGAGTATGGTGTGGTGGGATGAGGTGGTGTGGTGGGTTGAGGTGGTGTGTGATATGGTGTGGGGGTCAAAGCTGTCTGTGGTATGGTGTAGTGTAGTATGGTGTGGTAGTGTGTGGTAATGTGGGGTGTGTGATGATGTAGTATGGTGTAGTGGAATATGGCGCGGTGTGTGGTGAGGTAGAGTGCGACAGGGCGGCGTGTGGTGTGGCAGGGGGGAGGGAGGGAGGGAGAATTGACAAGTAACACGTGGAATAACCATGGCCCAATAAGCATCAACAAAAAATCCACATAGGCCTACACTTCAATAAACCTCTAAATCAACTTACCGCATCAATGTTACTTCCTCTGACCAAACTCCGCACTGTCCGATCGTCCTCAAAGCGTCTAGTAACCGCGCGCAATTAGACACACAAAAAGTCAACACAACCTACTCAATCAAGACTCCATGCGTAAAGAGAGAAGGTGGGACGGGGAGCGGAAGCCAATGGTCAATATTATTCTCGGTAGATCACAGTCTTCCTATTTAACTCATATCCCCATTTAAACCTAAACAAACTCCAAGCACAACTTCGCTCACTAGATACGCTAACCACCTAATGCACCAAATCGCGTAACTAACTCCCAAAACGTAATGGATATGGGTAATTAATGAATATGGGTAACGCTATAAAAGAACTCGAGATACCGCACTGATTTAAAGATGCAGCCAGGATTAAGACACTCCGCACATTACCTAATACTAATGAAACATATAACCAGGGATTTTAAAATGTATATCAATTGATCATATTATATATACACGAAATATTTGGCCACACTTCTGCTTTATATACATGCATTTAATCATATATTCCTTTGACATCGTGTATAGTGTATACAGTAGGAGGCAACAATAAGAGGAGAATGATATAGAAAGGTTTAAGTAGAGGTTAATAAAGGGAAGTATGGATGTAAACAATATCGTACCTCTGGCATACAGGAGTGATCGTGGTCCTCGTCTTTGCTTCTTCCCCCCCCCAATATTTGTCCTCATTCTCACTCTCTCTCTCTCTCTCTCCCTTCGTTTACTGAGATGTAAAGAGCTATGTAAAGGAAATAATATGACCGATATGTGAACAAGTAAATACATTGGTGTACAGAGACTACATGAGGTGCACAAGCGAGACAATACAATGTTCTGTTATATCCCCGAGGCTTCACAACTTGGCTTTATATATTCCAAGGTTCAAATGGGTGTGCAGGTAATCAGGTATTATGGCTCATGACTGTAGCCTACATACAGTACGTTTTGGGGAGATTAACGCAGATTTGTCCTGCTGCATTGGTTTGTTTTATAATATACTAGCAGGGGTACCCGGCGTTGCCCGGGTAATCACCATAATCACCATCACTACTACTACCATAATGACCATCATCAATCACTACTACCACAATCACTACCATAATCACCGGCCTCGACCTCCCTGTGCCTCATTAAACGGCGACCTCGATTTCGGCCGCCAAATGACCTCCGATTTTGGATCTGACCTCATCCGTACCCCCATTTTGGGGGGCTGCGAACAACTTTCGTTCCATACACCTTTTCGATCGGAGGCCTCCTTCTGTCCCAAACGGCAATTTTTCCGATTTCGCGCCCATTTTCTCCGTCCCTTTCACCCTGGGGAATTCTATTTTTTCACTAAAACCTGCCTAGGGACCCCCTTACTATGCATACCAAGTATGAACGCTCTAGCTTAAAAACTGTGGCCATGCATAAAGAACAGACAGACAGACAGACAATCGCAAATATTATATAGATATATATATATACCTGTATATATATATATATATATATATATATATATATATATATATATATATATATATAGAGAGAGAGAGAGAGAGAGAGAGAGAGAGACCAAAAAAACAAGCACTACCCCCTTAATATTCCGGATATTGGTGCTATTTCTATACCTGAGTGGGAGGGATGAGATGAACTTAACCTGGTTATATACGAGTGGTTTTGGGGAACTCAACAACAACATTTATGATTTGAGGCTAGTACGGGGCTTCGACGAAATGAGGTCCAAATTGGGCTATGATCGTATTAAGGGGATAGTGTTTATATTTTGGTCGGTTTATATATTTATTCATTATTATTATTATTATTATTATTATTATCATTATTATTATTATTATTATTATTATTATTATTTTTATTATTATTATTATTATTATTGTTTGTTTAAGTTTCCTCGCTAGACTTCCATCAAGCTTAAAAAAGACACCCCCTAGAACTCCCTTCAAGATTAATTTGTACATTTTTCGGTAGAAAAATGGCCCGGTCGAAGGCCGCTTCCTTCTAAAATTGTAAGCTCGCTTTCGCTCGCTAGAAAATAATCGAAACCTAACTGGCACGAAAGGTCCTAATATTGACAGAGAAATGGGGTGAAAGGTCTTAGAATTGCCAAACTAGTGGGCCGAACATCTGTAAATCTCAAAACAAATGGGGCTAAACAAGAGGGAGAAGGGGGTCTATAAAAGCGACCTATCTCCCCATAACTGTATTATACGCTAGTACAGAAGGAGAGGCTGGCAGGCTGTGACGGAAGCATCACCATGGATGTGACAAAATACAGTATATGAACCACACATGTTCAATACAACAACAACAACAACAATAACAACAACAACAGCCACAGCCACAACACCACCACCACCATCACCACCACCACCAATGCACCAACAACAACAAACATGGGATTCTAATTGTCCACACGTTTGAACATAGATCCATACACAGATGAACTGGATTTGAATATAAATAAAATATAAACATAAATACAACAACAAATTTAGGGGGGATGGGTAGCATTTCTGGTCCCCCTTCTTCCTCATGTTTAGTCCCACTAGTTTTCAAATTGTATGACGTTCGGACCATTAGTTTGGCAATTGTAAAACCTTTCGCCCCATGTATTTGTCAATATTAAGACTTTTTGTGTAATTTAGGTGTTGATTTTTTCCTAGTGAGCGATAGCGAGCCTGTAATTTAAGAGGAAGCGGCCTTCGGCCGGAAAAAATTTCTATACAAAAATGTACACATTTATCTTGAAGAAGGGTCTTGTTTTTTTGTTTTTTTAAGCTTGATGGAGGTCTAGGGAGGAAACTAACAAAACATTATATACAGATATATAAATGAGGAAGTAAATACGCCAATCCCTCCTTAAGAATACTATAGAAAAAAGGTTAAATTAAGCATAGGGCCGCCGGGGTGAATAACGTCCTAGGGAAAAATAGGATGGATTACATAAAATAACAATTTAACGACACCAAATTGATCTAAACAATAGTGAGTAACAGTAGACACAAAGGCAGACAAAATGTGGAAAACCCAATTCTAAAAGAGCGAGCCGAGAAATATATATATATATATATATATATATATATATATATATATATATATATATATATATATATATACTGTATATATATTATTTTATATTTTATTTATTTAAGTCTATTTTCTCATGAGCATATATATAGCTAGACATTTCCCTACCGACAAATGTATATATTTATCTCGAAGGGGGATCTTGGGGATGCATATTTAAGCTTGATGAAGGTCTAGTGAACAAACTAGAACTATAATAAATAAATACATTGATAAACAAAGAATTAAATACTCCCCTAAGTGAACACTAACGCAAAACAACACACATAAAACAAGCAGAAGCGTGATAAGCGGAAAGGGGAAAAGAAGGGAAGGGGGAGAAAAGGGGGAAAGAAAATAGAAGGAGAGAGAGAAAACAATGAAACCAACCCCTCATTGATACTATATGGACAGAGAGAGAGGAGAGAGAGGAAATAAGCATCACCCCTCTCCGAACTATAGGATACTGCCTAAAAGAGAGAGATACGAGGAAGGAGAGAGAGGAAGTGAGAGAAAATAATGCAACCACACTTCTGACACTATATGGATTACTGCTAGAGAGAGAGAGAGAGAGAGAGAGAAAATAGAAATGCAACACCCTGAACTATATGGATCACTGCTAGAGAGAGAGAGAGAGAGAGAAATAATGCAACCACCCCTCTCTGAACTATATGGATTACTGCTAGAGAGAGAGAGAGAGAGAGAAATAATGCAACCACCCCTCTCTGAACTATATGGATTACTGCTAGAGAGAGAGAGAGAGAGAGAGAGAGAAATAATGCAACCACCCCTCTCTGAACTATATGGATTACTGCTAGAGAGAGAGAGAGAGAGAGAAATAATGCAACCACCCCTCTCTGAACTATATGCATTACTCCTAGAGAGAGAGAGAGAGAGAGATAGAGAGAGAGACATAATGCAACCACCCCTCTCTGAAACTATAGGATATACTAGCGCTAGAGGAGAGAGAGAAAGGGAGGAGAGAGAAATTGCAACCACCCCTCTTGAACTTATGGATTGTACTGCTGAGAGAGAGGAGAGAGAGAGAGGGAGCTGGAGAAGAAGGGGGTCTCGTAGATGCAGAAGAAGAGAAGGGGGGAGAGGGAGGTGAGAGAAGGACGTGGAGAGAGAAAGATGAGCAGTGCATTTAGGAGCAACCACCCCTCTCTGACTATATGGATTACTGCTAGATGAGAGGAGACAGCACAGACGGGGGAACAGAGGAGTTGAGGGAGGAGATAGGAAGTGAGGGGAGAAATAATGCAACCACCCCTCTCTGAAACTATGGATAGTAGCTAGAGAGAGGAGAATAGAGAAATAATGCAACCACCCCTCTCTGAACTATATGGATTTGCTAGGAGAGAGAGAGAGAGGCTAGTGAGAGAGAGAAAGGTGGAGAAATATTACAGGTCGACAGGGAGAACAGGAGAGAGAGACAAAAAGACAAAAATATGCAACAAAACACACAGACTATATGGATTACTGCTAGAGATAGAGGAGAGAGACGAGAGAACATAAGGGAGAAATAATGCAACCACCCTCTCTGACTATATGGTATTACTGCTAGAGAGAGAGAAGAGATAGAGAGAGAGAGAGAGGAAATAATAATGTCACCACCCCCCTCTCTGAACTATATGGATTACTGCTAGAGAGAGAGAGAGAGAGAAATAATGCAACCACCCCTCTCTGAACTATATGGATTACTGCTAGAGAGAGAGAGAGAGAGAGAGAGAGAGAGAGAAATAATGCAACCACCCCTCTCTGAACTATATGGATTACTGCTAGAGAGAGAGAGAGAGAGAGAAAAAAAATTTAAAAAAAAAAAATAGGGCCCAACCAACCTCCTCTCTGAACTATATTGATTACTGCTAGAGAGAGAGAAAGAGAGAGAAATAATGCAAACCACCCCTCTCTGAACTATATGGATTACTGCCAGAGATAGAGACGAGAGAGTGAGAAGAGAAATAATGCAACACACCCCACCCCTCTCTGAACTATATGGATTACTTTCTAAGAGAGAGAGGAGAGAGGAGAAATAAATGCAACCCCCCCTCTCTGAACTATAGGATTACTGCTAGAGAAGACAGATAGAGAGAAATAAATGCAACCCACCCCTCTCTGAACTATATGGATTACTGCTTATGAGAGAGAGAGAGAGAGGATAATGCAACCACACCACCTCTCTGAACTATATTATTACTGCTAGAGAGAGAGAGAGAGAGAGAATAATGCCAACCACCCCCTCTCTGAACTATATGGATTACTTACTGCATCTAGAGATAGAGAGAGAGAGAAGAGAGAAGAATAATGCAAACCACCTCCCTCTCTGAACTATATGGATTACTGCTAGAGAGAGAGAGAGAGAGAGAGAGAGAGAGAGAAATAATGCAACCACCCCTCTCTGAACTATAAGGGATTACTGCTAATAGAGAGAGAGAGAGAGAGATAATGCAACCACCCCCTCTCTGAACCTATATGATGATTACTGCTAGGGAGATGAGAAGAGAGAGAGACGAGAGAGATAGAGATCGAGAGAGAAATAAGTGCAAACCACCCTTCTCTGAACTATAGGGATTACTGCTAGAGAGAGAGAGAGAGAGAGAGAAATAATGCAACCACCCCCCTCTCTGATCTATATGGATTACTGCTAGAGAGAGAGGAGAGAGAGAGAGATAGAGGAAATAATAATTCAACCAACCCCTCCTGAACTATATGGATTACTGCTAGAGAGTAGAGAGAGGAGAGAGAAAATAATGCAAACCACGCCCTCTCTGAACTATATGGATATTACTGCTATAGAGAGGATAGAGAGAGAGAGAGAGAGAGGAAATAATGCAAACCACCCCTCTCTGAACTATAATGGATTACTGGTTCTAAGAGAGAGAGAGAGAGAGAGAAATAATGCAACCACCCTCTCTGAACTATATGGATTACTGCGAGAGAGAGAGAGAGAGAGAGAGAGAGAGAAAAAAAATAATGCAACCACCCCCTCTCCATGCTGACTATAGGGATTACTGCTAGAGAGAGAGAGAGAGGGAGAGAGAGAGAGAAATAATGCAACCACCCCTCTCGGTAACTCTAATGATGATTACTGCTAGAGAGAGAGAGGAGAGAGGAGAAATATGCACACCCCTCCTGAACTATTGGATTACGAGCTAGAGAGATAGAGAGAGAGAGAGAGAGAGAAAAGGGAGTATAATGCAACCACCGCCCCCCTGAACTATATGGCTTACTGCTAGAGAGAGAGATAGAGAGAGAATAATGCAACCACCCCTCTCGAACTAATGGATTACTGCAGAGAGAGAGAGAGAGAGAGAGAGAGAGAGAGAAATAATGCAACCACCCCTCTCTGAACTAGAGGATTACTGGCTAGAGAGGAGATAGAGAGATAGAATAGATGGCAACCACCCCCACACACGCACCCTTCTCTGAGGGACTAGATGGATTTACTGCTAGAATAGAGAGAGGGGGAGAGAGAGAGAGAGCGAGGAGGAGGATAGGATTCAACCACCCCTCTCTGAACTATAATGGATTAACTGCTAGATGAGATAAGAGAGAGAGGAAGAAATTGCAAGCCAAACCCCTCTCTGAACTATATGGATGAGAGAAAACTGCTAGAGAAGAGAGGAGAGAAGATAATAATTCAACCACCCCTCTCTTTAACTATATTTTATTACTGGATGCTAGAGAAGAGAGAGAGAGAGGAAAGAGAGAGAGAAAAAAAAATAATGCAACAACCCCTCTCTGACTATAATATGACTTACTGGTAAGGATTATTTTGGTCGGGAGGGGGTGTGGGGGGGAGAGGAGAGAGGAGAGAGAGGAGATAGAGAGAGAGAGAATATGCGCCAAAGCCCCTCTCTGAGCTTAATAATGACTTACACTGGTAAGATTATTATGGTGCGGGGGAGAGAGGAGAGAGAAGGGGAGAGAGAGAGAGATAGAGAGGAAGAAGAGGGGGAGAGATAGAGAGTAATAAATGGCAGGCCCCCCTCTCTGAGCTTAAGGACTTACGGGTATAGATTATGGTGGCGGGGGGAGAGAGAGGAGATAGAGAGAGAGAGAGCGAGAGAGAGAGAGCGAAGAGAGAAATACTGCAGCCCCTCTCTGATCTATATCCTTTAACTGGTATAGATTATGGTGGCGGGGGGAGAGAGAGAGAGAGAGAGAGAGAGAGAGAGAGAGAGAGAGAGAGAGAGAGAAATAATGCAGCCCCTCTCTGAGCTATATGACTTACTGGTATAGATTATGGTGGCGGGGGGAGAGAGAGAGAGAGAGAGAGAGAGAGAGAGAGAGAGAGAGAGAAGAGAGAGAGAGATGAGATGAAATAATGCGAAGCCCCCCTCTCTGAGGCGTTATGCCGTGTACTTACTGGTATAGACTTATGGTGTGCGGGGGAGAGAAAGGAAGAGAGAGAGAGAGAGAGAGAGAGAGAGAGAGAGAGAGAGAGAGAGAGAGAAATAATGCAATCCTCTCTGAACTATATGGCTTACTGGTAGGTTATGGAGAGAGAGAGAGAGAGAGTGTGAGTGTGTGAGTGTGTGAGAGGGAGAGAGTGAGTGAGTGAGTGAGAGGGAGAGATAATGATAATAATAATAATAATAATAATAAATAATAATAATAACACTATTTATTTCCACACCCAGTGGTTATTCTACTTACATAATATGTAAATAAAATAAAAATAAAAATATATACAATACAAGAAAGTGAGTGAATGTAAGTGAGAGTGAGAGCGAGAGCGAGAGCGAGTCCCAAAGGAAAATACGTCCACCCTAAATATTGCAGACCCCTGAACTATACACCGGATTTATATAAGGCGGGTTTTCAAGGACGATATTCCCTATAGTCCATTGTTTTCCAGTCGATGGTAAATTGCTATCTTGCCATCCTGATTACTCGGCTATTACTAAGATTTTGTGCCGGAATATGTTGCTAATTGTAATTGTTGCTAATAAAACTTGGCATTACTAGGACGCAGAGACATAGGAGTTTCATATTGTTTCCTTAAGGGGAGGCAGACCGTTTTTCTGGACCCCCTTCTCCCTAATGTTTAGCCCCACTAGTTTTGAGATTATAAGACGTTTCGGCGGCGGGGGGGCGGGCCCAATTAGTTTGGCGATTTTTATAAAACACCTTTCCATCACCCCGCATTTCGGTTTGTCAATTTTAAGACCTTTCAAGCCATTTAGAGGAGGTAGGTGTCTATTTTTGTTTTTCCACGGCGCAGCGAAAGCGAGCCTGACAATTTTTAAGAGGAACCGGGGCCCTTCCGGCCGGGACATTTTTTCTACCGAAAACATGTTACAAATGTATCTTGAAGGGGGCCTAGGGGGTGTTTTTTCTAAAGCTTCAGTGGGAGGTCTAGGAGAGGAGGAAACTAAAACAAAATATGAATAAATAAATTAATAGACCAAACAAACGGTCAGTCTCCCCTTAAGTATGGAAAAATGAGCTGCTAAAGGATGCAATTTGCCATGAGCTGGAAATAAACCGACTATAGTGACTATTATAAGAGGGGATGGTGGGGCTTGGTTAGGCGAGTACAAGACCTTTCGCCCTACTTCTGTGTCAATATTAAGAACTGTCGTCGTGCCATTCAGGTGTAATTTAGGACACGGTACATTTCTCTACCGAATAATGTCCTTCATCTCCTAAAGATCCGTCAGTTGAGGTAGTTAATATATATCTCATTAATTCCTAGAGTTTCTTCTTAAGATTAACAAAATCCTTTAGTGTTAAGGGGAGATATCCACTTGAGGCATTTTTTTCTTAACCCCGTTCTTCCTCATGTTTAGCCCCATTGCTTTAAACAAAATTAAGACGTTCGACCCATTAGGTTGGCGATTTTAAGAACGGTAGCGCCTACATTTCTGGTCAATTTTAGGCACCTTTCCCGTGCCATTTAGAGCTGTCGATTTTTTTCCTGGGCGAGCGACAGCGGAGGCTATAATTTAAGAGGAACTGGCCTTCCGGCCAGGGACAAGTACTTTCTATCTATCTACCGAAAAATGTACAAATTTATCTTGAAAGGGGGTCAAGGGGGTGTAATTTTCAACTTGATGGAATTCTAGGGAACAAACTAGAAACCTCCCCTTAACCATAATAACATTAAAATGACCCTGTTGTGTTTCTTTTGATTAACACTCTTTGGTCCGATGTCTTGTGGGTTATTATATTTAGCATAATTATCATTGCAGATTTTGTTTGATCCAGCCATTTTCGAGCAAAGTATTTTAGTTTGTCACAAAGGAGTACAAAGGAAATCAAGCAACAACAGATCTAGTGACCCTTCTAGGTTGCTTGTCCTCCAAAACAATGAGGATCAAGTGTCCAAACAGTGGTTTAGAGTGGGTAAGGGAACATTGGAAAGGGAATTACTGCCCTGGAACTAATGTCCGTGGCAGGACATTAAGGAACAAAATATGAAACTAATGTCCGTCACCTAGGCTAACAAAAACCCCTTCCCAGACTTTCTTTGAACAAAAAAAAACTCCCAGACCCCTTTAAGCTAAACTTGTACATTTTCCAATAAAAAATGTTCCGGCCAAAAATGCGAATTTCTTAGGGTAGCACATGATTAAACTCTACGGACACCTCCACCCATATTTAACTATAGTCTATTCGCTGTAAGTAGGCGAAAAATCATGACCTCTATCCCCTGTAACTCAAAAAGGGCTAGAGCAAATTGGCTGTAAATGTTCACATCTATTCCTTGACTGGACTCTTCCCAAATGGTAGAAATAATAGCATGATTACTCAAGTAGTTTTTTAGTTACAGAGGTTAGAGGTCATGATTTCTCGCCTACTTACAGCGAATAGACTATAGCTGATAGGAGGCCCACAGGAGTCCTCGGTATACAATAGGTCGCACACTATAATACCGGGACCAGTTTATTTACAATATTAATACTTTAAAGATTATAACACATTTTGACACCTCATTCAGGCTATCATTATTAGACGATTGTATAGAGTTTAGGAAAGATATGTGGGAATTATAAGGGTAAAGACTATCTCGCTCAACCCTCTGACTTTCATATACCCATCCTAATCTGAATAAAATCGTCTAATAACAGCCAGAAAACAGGAAAGCAATGCGTAACAGGAACTTGAAAGGGTTAACATAATACGAAATGTATCGGTTTGTACTCGTTGGTGTGTGTATTGTTATATTCGTCTTACTAATATTCGGATTAAAGTCAAATTTGAGTTTATTTATTCATTCAGCTCATCATTCAGCTCATCAGTTCGGTCAGCAATTATAAGGGGGAGATTGCTGGACCCCTTTTTATCTCATCATTAGCCCCATTAGTTTTGCAATTATAAGACCTTTCGTGGCGTTAAGGTGTCGGTATCATCCTGCCGAGCGAGAGCGAGCCTGCAATTTAGAAGGAACCTGCCTTCGGCCGCGACATTTTTCAATCCGATGTACACGTGTATGTGGAAAGGGGGGGGGGGGGGTCTTGTGGGTATTATTTAAAGCTTTATGGAGAGAGAGAGAGAGAGAGAGAGAGAGAGAGAGAGAGAGAGAGAGAGAGAGAGAGAGAGAGAGAGAGAGAGAGAGAGAGAGAGAGAGACATTAGTGGGGCTTGTGACAGTCAAAAGGTTACTCAAGATAAGATACACTGTACAGCTTCGATGCTAGATACTATCCTAAAAGTGCATGGTATCGTCTAATGGTAGCTAGAATAAAATGCAGAGAGAGAGAGAGAGAGAGAGAGAGAGAGAGAGAGAGAGAGAGAGAGAGAATTGATAGAACGGTATATAAATAAACTCCTGACGCAGATGGTAATCAAAACTATCGACAAGGGAGCGGAGAAAAAATAGCAAAGAACGGGAAAGAGAACTGGTGGATTTTCCAGAATGACCTTCAATGTTTCCAAGCAGGATAAATATTGATGTTCTTTCTTGCTCTGTAAAACAAAACATGAACGATAAAGTGTTATAAACTTATACATTGAATGGTTAAGGGGAGATCTCCACTTGAGGGATTTTTTTCTGGACCCCTTTCTCTCATGTTTAGCCCTATTGCTTTTGATATTATAAAACGTTTGCCCCATTAGTTTAGCGATTTTAAGAACTTTCACCATATATTAAGACCTTTCGTGCCATTCAGGTGTCGATTTTATCCTGGCGAGCGATAGCGAGCCAGTAATTTAAGAGGAACCGGCCTTCGGCCGGGACATTTTTCTACCGAAAAATGTATAAATTTATCTTGAAAGGGACTCAAGGGGGTGTAATTTCAGCTTGATGGAGGTCTAGGGAACAAACTAAATACCTCCTCTTAAGGGGAATCTTTATTGTATTTATATGTTTACTATTGTTTTGTTTAGCCTTCCTCCCTAGACCAAGCTTAAAAAAAAAAAAAAAAAATTAAGAGCCCCCTTCGAAATAAACTTTTAAATTTTTCGGCAGGTACTTATTCAGGCTAAAGGCCGGTTCCTCCTAAATTACAGGCTCGAAAGGTCATATTGACAAAGAAAAATTGGGACGAAATGTTTTAATATTGCTAAACTAATGGGGCGAGCGTCTTAAAATCTCAAAACTAATGAGTCTAAGCATGAGGGAGAAAGGGGTCTAGAAATAAATATACGCCCCTTAATTATAACAGTGCCATCCTATCACTAATACTCGAAGGGCCAGATCCCAACATCGCACTAATCGGTCCCATCCAAGGGGGTCAACACTTGAGCATAGTAGGCCGAGATATGTAAATAGCCTACGAAATTTATCTTGTTGTAAATTTGTCGAAACAATACTTACAAATTTGACCAATATAATGAAAAATACATATAATAATAAATACAATATACAATAAATACAATAGTAAATACAATAATACAAAAAATCTCAATATACTGTAATGAAAATATCCCAATATAATAAAAAAAATCTCAAAATACTGTAATGAAAAAATCCCAATATACTAAAAAAATACGATGGGTCCTCGAAATGTTCAAAGCCAATGTAGGCCGACTGGACACGACTAGAGACCCTATAAGAACCGAGATCAGCCCCAACCTCCGCCATCTTGGTGCCACTGGTGATATTTTCCTCTCTCTACACTAAAATATTATCTCCACGCCAATAATAAAACATTTGGGAATACTGTAGTCTAATCGCTGTAAGTAGGCGAGAAATCATGACCACTAACCTCCGTAACTCAAAAACGACTAGAGTAATCGAGGTCATATGTCTACCATTTGGGAAGAGTCAGTCAAGGAATAGATGTGGAAATGTACAGCCAATTTGCTTTAGCCCTTTTTGAGTTACAGAGGATAGAGGTCATGATTTCTCGCCTACTTGCAGTGAATAGACTATAGTACAGACTCTATAGGTTGGTCTTTGGATATACGTTCCACATTTGTTTTCCTATGTGAATGAAGGAGGCAAAAGGCAAAGCTGTCCGTAACAAGTGTCTCCCCCACAGTTCAAAGAGTGACAGAGAGCCAAAATCAAGGTACATTAGAGTTATAAAGTCTGGACACACGGAGCTTGAAGCAGTTTAAGGGGAGGTATTTAGTTTGTTCCCTAGACCTCCATCAAGCTTAAAATTACACCCCCTTGAGTCCCTTTCAAGATATATTTGTACATTTTTCGGTAGAAAAATTTCCCGGCCAAAGGCCGGTTCCTCTTAAATTACAGGCTCGCTATCGCTCGCCAGGATAAAATTGACACCTGAATGGTACGAAAGGTCTTAATATGGGTGAAAGTTCTTAAAATCGCTAAACTAATGGGGCAAACATTTTATAATATCAAAAGCAATGGGACTAAACATGAGGGAGAAAGGGGTCAAGAAAAAAATCCCTTAAGTGGAGATCTCCCCTTAAGTCATAGAATGAGGGAAAGGCAGATTGAGGGAGAGAGTTCCAAAGTGTCGCCCAGAGAAGATGACCCCTCTCCCTTACTCTAGGATCTCCAGCTCACGACCAAAATGCAAAATTAATGCAAGCCTTAGTTGAAATATTCCAAAGGTCAAGGTCAAAGGTCGCGATCAAAAGTCAGAGTGTGTTGTGTGTATATGCCGTTTTGGTTCCTTTACAAGCTGCCCGGGGAAAAAAGTCAAGGGTGTGGAAAGGGTGTGGAAAGGGTGTGGAAAGGGTGTGGAAAGGGTGTGGAAAGGGTGTGGAAAGGGTGTGGAAAGGGTGTGGAAAGGGTGTGGAAAGGGTGTGGAAAGGGTGTGGAAAGGGTGTGGAAAGGGTGTGGAAAGGGTGTGGAAAGGGTGTGGAAAGGGTGTGGAAAGGGTGGAAAGGGTGTGGAAAGGGTGTGGAAAGGGTGTGGAAAGGGTGTGGAAAGGGTGTGGAAAGGGTGTGGAAAGGGTGTGGAAAGGGTGGGAAAGGGTGTGGAAAGGGTGTGGAAAGGGTGTGGAAAGGGTGTGGAAAGGGTGTGGAAAGGGTGTGGAAAGGGTGTGGAAAGGGTGTGGAAAGGGTTAATAAAAGAAAGTTGGGAATATTGACGATAATTTACCGTGAATAATTGTATATAGGCTACTATTGAATAATTGTATATAGGCTACTATTGAATAATTGTATATAGGCTACTATTGAATAATTGTATATAGGCTAATAATGAATATTGTATCTAGGTACTATTGAATAATTGTATATAGGCTAATGAATATTGTATATAGGATACTATTGAATAATTGTATATAGGCTACTATTGAATAATTGTATATAGGCTACTATTGAATAATTGTATATAGGCTACTATTGAATAATTGTATATAGGCTACTATTGAATAATTGTATATAGGCTACTATTGAATAATTGTTTTAGGATACTATTGAATAATTGTATATAGGCTACTATTGAATAATTGTATATAGGCTATCTTGAATAATTGTATATAGGCTACTATTGAATAATTGTATATAGGCTACTATTGAATAATTGTATATAGGCTACTATTGAATAATTGTATATAGGCTACTATTGAATAATTGTTTATAAGCTACTATTGAATAATTGTATATAGGCTACTATTGAATAATTGTATATAGGCTACTATTGAATAATTGTATATAGGCTACTATTGAATAATTGTATATAGGCTACTATTGAATAATTGTATATAGGCTACTATTGAATAATTGTATATAGGCTCCTATTGAATAATTGTATATAGGCTACTATTGAATAATTGTATATAGGCTACTATTGAATAATTGTATATAGGCTACTATTGAATAATTGGATATAGGCTACTATTGAATAATTGTATATAGGCTACTATTGAATAATTGTATATAGGCTACTATTGAATAATTGTATATAGGCTACTATTGAATAATTGTATATAGGCTACTATTGAATAATTGTATATAGGCTACTATTGAATAATTGTATATAGGCTACTATTGAATAATTGTATATAGGCTACTATTGAATAATTGTATATAGGCTACTATTGAATAATTGTATATAGGCTACTATTGAATAATTGTATATAGGCTACTATTGAATAATTGGATATAGGCTACTATTGAATAATTGTATATAGGCTACTATTGAATAATTGTATATAGGCTACTATTGAATAATTGTAGATAGGCTACTATTGAATAATTGTATATAGGCTACTATTGAATAATTGTATATAGGCTACTATGGAATAAATGTATATAGGCTACTATTGAATAATGGTATATATCTACTATTGAATAATTGTATATAGGCTCCTATTGAATAATTGTATATAGGCTACTATTGAATAATTGTATATAGGCTACTATTGAATAATTGTATATAGGCTACTATTGAATAATTGTATATAGGCTACTATTGAATAATTGTATATAGGCTACTATTGAATAGCGTAAATACATTCAGAACAAGAACAATACTGCACAAGCCACTGACCTGAAGAAACATGTACATAAACAAATGTAATCAAGCTTAAATACTTTTGAATGGCTCTTAAATGGCGTACATATATTAGAAACAAAAACAATACTGCAAATCAAACCACTGACCTGATAAAACACATACTTAAACAAATATAAATTAGGAACAAGAACAGTACTGCATAAGCCAGTGACTTGATAAAACACACACTTAAACAACTATAATCAAGCTTATATCGTCTTGACTGACGTAGATAAAATTAGAAACAAGAACAATAATCCATAAACCACTGACCTGATTAAACTTCTGGCTTTTACATTACATTTATGGAGATCGTCAACTCTTTTAAGTATCTGGGCAGTGTGTTGAGTAAAGATGGGACTATGGATGAAGAGGTGCGGGAGAGGGTACAACAGGGGAAGAGGGTTGTAGGAACGCTAAAAGCAGTAACAAGAAATAGGGTGGTCAGTATGGAAGTGAAGAAGTCCTTGCATGACAGTGTGGTAATCCCGACACTGACTTACGGAAGCGAAGCATGGACGTTGGTTGAGAGACTCAGACCAAGAGTGAGAGCAGTGGAAATGAATTACTTAAGGAGTGCGTGCGGAGTTACATGGGGGGATAGACAGACTAATGAGGAAGTAAGAAGGAGGTGTGGTGTGGAGGTAGATGTGCTGGAAAGTGTGAAAAGGAACAACTTGAGATGGTTCGGCCATATGGAACGTATGGAAAGCCAGAGAATGACTAAGAGGGTGTACGAGAGCGAGGGGGAGGGACAGAGAGGGAGAGGTAGACCGAATATGAGGTGGAAGGATGGAGTGAGGAACTACATGAACGAAGGCGGTGTTGGTTGGGGGGGAGGGGCGTCGACTGACTGGGGACAGAGGTGCATGGGGGCGGTTCGTTCGTGGCCACCCCTTCGGGGATCACGGCGTCAGGCAATAGATAGATAGATAGATTTTACATTACAGGATAGCATTGATATAATAAGCACATATAATCAAGCTTTTATACAAATTTATAAACAAGAACAGTACTCAATAAGCTACTGACCTGTTAAAACATATACTTAAACAAATATAACCAAGCTTCTATACTATGGAATGGCGTAGATCAATTTGAAACAAGAACAACACTGCAAATTAAACCACTGATCAGATACAACACATACTTACACAAATAAAATCAAGCTTATATAATCTTGAATGGCGTAGATTAAAAACAAAACAAAAATACGTAAAATATCTGCATAAGCCACTGACCTGATAAAACTTCCGGCGTTCGCATTACAGGATATCATGACTGGGAGTCCGAAGTTCGCGCCACGATCAGAGGACCTCTTAAGATCCTAGGGCCTGGCAGGGTAGGGGTAGGAGGGATGGCGGTAGTTTAGCGGTAGTATCAGTAGTATCAGTAGCAGTAGTAGTAGGTCACCATCCGAGGGGTAAGTAGCGATAGTAGTGGGTTGAATTGGTAGTTTCGGTAGTTTGAGGTCACTATTATCGAGAGTTACGTATCAGTTTCAGTATCAATATCGGTACGTTGAAGCGACCATACGAGGGTTGAATATCAGTATAAGTAGCAATATCAGTAGCAGTATCAGCAGGTCGGACGCTAAGTATCAGTATAAGTAGCAATATTAGTAGCACTATCAGAGTTAATATCCTAAGTATGAGGGGGGTGAGGGATCCATCGGGTTATGATCCTAGGTGATATGGGGGGGGGGGGGGTGAGGGAGGAGGTGGTGGTAGTAGTAGTAGTAGTAGCAGTAGTCTCAGTAACAGTTCTCAGTAGTCTCAATAGTAAGTAGTAGTAGGACAGGGAAGACGGAACACCCCAACCCATACACACCACTGCTCCACCATACCATTCCCCCACAGGCGACGGAGGGACATAGAGCTTTGTTTACATTTGGCACCGGAAGTAAAAAAAGGTACGGTAATTGTCCCTTTCGGTCGTAGGTTAGTTAAAGAAGGTACGGAAATTGTCTCCTTTAAATCATAATATGTTGCCGGTTTGTTTTGCTTTTCTCAACATCCCCCTCATATTCATGAACAGTATATGTATCTTAATTTGGCACACGATTTCTAAAAGGGTACATAAATTCACCCTGTAAATTTCAAGCACTTTTTCATTCACTTTTACATCAGTTAATAATCATCTGTCTTAGCCCTCACAACAAAAATATTTTAATTTTGGCACAAGCGTTAATGGATACGCTATCTTGAGTAAACTGTTAGTATAGATAACTTGACTATTTCTTTCTCTATTGGCAGACGATTTGACGGATAGTAGGGTAAATAAGGCGGCTTGGTTAGTATCGGCAGCTTCTACTAAGTCTTAGTTTCCTTTACAAAGCAAATGATCACTGAAATCTAGACAAATGCTATTTCTCTTTCTGAATGTCTTTGGCTGCTTCACGAACACTATTTTCCAGCAAATCCCCCTTGGGTTAAATTTTCAATCATCAAGCATATGTACACACATGAACACTGAGAATTTGCGTGTGTATTTCTAACCACACAGTCGTAAAATTAGTTACATCCAGTGAACACTTATCAATGTCTAACACATCACACTACCCAGGTATTACACTGGAATATTGACTAGAGATACTGCTCCAGAGAATTGCGATATTGCACCGAGTACTACCATAATTTCTAAAAACACTTTTTTTTTGACGTGCGTAAGGTTTCTATTTCTCGAAGGCAGACATTTTTGTGGCTATGCACAAAGCGTTTTGGTCTCTAGTAACGCGAGCCTTTTAATGCAGAGTACATTTAGATCACTATGTTTCTATAATTGACAACTATAACTGCATCCATAAGCACGTTTGATATCTACAGCAATTATAGATGAGTTTCTAGATTCAAGGATTGGGTTGGATGTTTATCGAAATCTGTTGGCTATAAATCAACACCAATATATATTTACTTTCTGTATATGTTTTCAAGACAGCGTACTGTAGGTCACATCCAAGTACGCCATCCAGACTGTTGTAGATACGCTAGTGTTGCCAATGTAGCTACTTCCCGCTAGATATATAGGTATTTACTTTGATCTAGAGGCACACTTTGACATCTAGCCATATGAATTCTAGCGACATTAGGTAGATTTCAGACATTTTAGAGAGATTTTGTAGAGATTGTGTAGTTATTCTAGCTATTTTCGGCATTTATTTGAGCCATTTTCGATATTTATTTCAGCTATTTTCGGCATTTATATTAGCTATTTTCGGCATTTATTTGACCTATTTTCGGCATTTATTTACCATCTAGCAGACGATTTGGTAACCCCGATGATACGCCAAGCCTCTCAGCGTATCAACATGGTCTCAAGGGGGGTCACAACGGAAGGAAGGTCACCATCTTGGGACTTCCCCGAGGACATTAAGAAGCCTCGAGTCTCTTCTAGATTTTCTGTTAACACCCTTTGTCCACCGTTTCAACTCATATCTCTCTGGGGGAAAACACACATTAAAAATATGTGTTTAACACTTGTTTTAACTGTGTTGGTGGTGTAATGGTTTAGGTGCTTACGTTCTAGGTGTGGTGTCCCGAGTTCGAATCCCAGGAGGACCATATGCTTTCATTAGTTTATTCAAGTACATTGGGATTTGTAGTTGATGATTAATGTTAAGAACGGGGTGTTACTTATTTAAGGGGAGATTTCCACTTGAGGGATTTTTTTCTTGACCTCTTTCTCCCTCATGTTTAGCCCCATTGCTTTTGATATTATAAAACGTTTGCCCCATTAGTTTAGCGATTTTAAGAACTTTCACCCCATATTAAGACCTTTCGTGCAATTCAGGTGTCGATTTTATCCTGGCGAGCGATAGCGAGCCTGTAATTTAAGAGGAACCGGCCTTTGGCCGGGACATTTTTCTACCGAAAAATTTACAAATTTATCTTGAAAGGGACTCAAGGGGGTGTAATTTTAAGCTTGATGGAGGTCTAGGGAACAAACTAAATACCTCCCCTTAACACTCTAATGCTAATACCTCACCAAGAAATTCGAACTCATATCTCTCAGAGGGACAAACACACAGTATATATATATTATTAAAACAAATATTAATACCCCCAACAAACTCAAACTCTCAATATCTCTGAGGGAACTCAACGCATTATCAATATTTGTACAACCCTAAAATGGAAATACCTCCAACAAATTCAAACTCATATATGTAAATCCATGTAGGTAGGTGAGATAGATAGATAGATAGATAGATAGATAGATAGATAGATAGATAGATATTTTTGTCTTTCTTTGGCTTGTACGCGTCATGAGCGCGGTCGGCTGTCCATACAATATAGTTTTCTGATTATAAAAAAAAAAAAACACACACAGTCACACACACACACACACACAGTCACACATGTGAACAGAGTTGAAATTAACACAGATATATGAAAAATATAGCGAGACAGTCAAACACCCACCCCAAGGCAAAATAGAGGGGCGGATGGACTTCATCAGGCCACAGCCATCCGCCGTAATCGGTTTTATGTTATAACTGTGGCAAACCGGTTATCTCTATAATACCTGGTGTAGAGTGTTTGCTCTAAAAGAAAAAGTAGTATAGTACTAATGAAATAGTCAAAATCAGGGGGTTGACAAATTCGGGAAGTCAATTTGATAGTCAGAAGTAGAGTAGACCAAATCAGTTAGTTCAAACACACACACATATACTGTATATAGATAGTTCAAACACACACACATATACTGTATATAGATAGTTCAAACACACACACATATACTGTATATAGATAGTTCAAACACACACACATATACTGTATATAGATAGTTCAAACACACACACATATACTGTATATAGATAGTTCAAACACACACATATACTGTATATAGATAGTTCAAACACACACACATATACTGTATATAGATAGTTCAAACACACACACATATACTGTATATAGATAGTTCAAACACACACACATATACTGTATATAGATAGTTCAAACACACACACATATACTGTATATGTAAAGCACACACACATATACTGTATATGTAAAGCACACACACATATACTGTATATAGATAGTTCAAACACACACATATACTGTATATAGATAGTTCAAACACACACACACATATACTGTATATAGATAGTTCAAACACACATATACTGTTATAGATAGTTCTGACACACACACATTAGATGTTAGTGGTTAGATGTTCAAACACTACACATGGTTTAGTGTAGATAGACAGCATGTAAATATTGGTATTTTTTGGATACGATAAAGAGTGTCGATAAGCTTAATTAGTGATTTTATTATGATTGCGAAAGTGCGATTAGTGTTTTTAGTCTGAGACAATACGATATTGTTAGAAGAGGCAGGGGAAAGCTAGTGGTGTAGTGATTATTGTGTGGTGAGATACTGATGAAATTAAGTGTTTAAGTGGATTATTGAAGAGCTGGTAAAGATTAGTGTTAGTGGTTTTAGTAAGATCCGGGTAGTCGTTAGTCGGGTACAACAGGTCAAAGCTTCATGTTATTGTTATTAGAAATATTGAATTAGTGTTCATGGTTAGTAACAGATCCGGTAGTGTTGTGGGAACAGGTAAAGTATTTTATGATAGTGAGAACGGTGAAATTAATGTTAGTGGTTAGTGAGAGCTGGTAACGTAGTGTTAGTGATTATTGAGAGCTGGTAAAGTAGTGTTAGTAATGATTGAGAACGGTGAAAGTAGTGTTAGTGGTTAGTGAGAGCTGGTAACGTAGTGTTAGTGATTATTGAGAACGGTGAAATTAGTGTTAGTGGTTAGTGAGAGCTGGTAAAGTAGTGTTAGTAATGATTGAGAACGGTGAAATTAGTGCTAGTGGTTATTGAGAAAGTGAAATTAGTGTTAGTGGTTATTGAGAAAGTGAAATTAGTGCTAGTGGTTATTGAGAAAGTGAAATTAGTGTTAGTGGTTAGTGAGAGCTGGTAAAGTAGTGTTAGTGATTATTGAGAACGGTGAAATTAGTGTTAGTGATTATTGAGAAAGTGAAATTAGTGTTAGTGGTTAGTAAGATACGGTAGTGGTTAGTGGGAACAGGTAAAGTAGTGTTAGTGATTATTGAGAGCAGGTAAATTAAAGTTAGTGATTCTTGAGAACGGTGGAATAAGTGTTAGTGATTATTGAGAACGGTGAAATAAGTGTTAGTGATTAGTGAGAACGGTGAAATAAGTGTTAGTGATTATTGAGAACGGTGAAATAAGTGTTAGTGATTATTGAGAACGGTGAAATAAGTGTTAGTGATTAGTGAGAACGGTGAAATTAGTGTTAGTGGTAGTGCATTACCCTGTGATCCTCCATAGATAGCTAGTGAGTACGGCTAGATATAGCTCCCGTTGCACCCTAACCCTGCTGATAATTCAACAAGGGCTAGAGAAAATGGGCTGTACCTATCCACACCTCTTCCCTGGCTGACCCTTCCCGAATGGTAGACAAATATTCCGAGCTCGATTACCTCCTACGTCGTTGGCTGAGTTATCAGAGTGTCAAGTGATCAGCATGTTTTAGGTCCTATTTTATTTGGAACAGGTATTGTGGTTAGTGAGAGCAGGTAAATTAGTGTTAGTGGTTATTGATTTCCTGGTGAAACCTTGAAGAGGAAGTATCTAGATGGTGCTAAAAGATTTGGTAGTGAAAAGACAGCACACGCGCAAGATACAGAGAGAGAGAGAGAGAGAGAGAGAGAGAGAGAGAGAGTGTTTTGAGTGTGAGAGTGAAACAGAGAGAGAGAGAGAGAGTGAGAGTGAAGAGAGAGAGAGAGAGAGAGAGAGAGAGAGAGAGAGAGAGAGAGAGAGAGAGAGAGAGAGAGAGAGAGAGCAGGAAGAGATGGCGAAAGAAATTATAATAAGCATGGCATAACATCCACTTAATAGAATCAACCCCCCCCCCCCCTCTCTCTTCAGTCTCCCCCGTTGGCAGGGTATTTATATCGAGTTGTGTGGGGACGACAGTAATCCTTTCTCTTAAAAAAAAATCCTTAGAAAATCCATCAGCAATCCTTTAAGCCCTCAACTAGAACATACACACACGTACATATACTGGGATTAACACACATATACACACACTGATACAAACACACACACACGTACATATACTGGGATTAACACACATATACACACACTGATACAAACACACACACACGTACATATACACTTATCACACACACACACACACACACACACACACACACGTACATATACTGGGATTTACACACATAATTATACACTCAACAATCACACACACACACACACACCACTACAAAACACACACTCTCTCTCTCTCCTCTCTCTCTCTCTCTCTCTCTCTCTCTCTCTCTCTCTCTCTCTCTCGCTCTCGCTCTCTCTCATTGCTTTTTTACTAATACTCTTCGTCCATACCCAACACTCGCCAAATATGCAACCCATTCACAAAACCATCTCAAAATAGCTTTTGCCTCACCTTCTGTAAATCATTGAAGAATAATTATGAATCCTTTTTTTGGCATTCAATTATTTATATGTATTTTTTGTTTTGTATGTATTTTGTAGTACGTATTTTTGTATGTATTTTGTATGTATTTTTGTATGTATTTTGTATGTATTTTGTATGTATTTTTGTATGTATTTTTTGTTTTGTATGTATTTGTAAGTATTTTGTTTTGTTTGCTATCATTTACTGTACTTAAATCTGACTTGTGCGAAATTAATACACGAGTTAAACACTTTCAAGATCCGATTACGCATTTATGTTATGTGTTCTGGCTATTATTAGAGAGTTTTAGTCAGATTAGGAAGGGTCTATGGAAGTCAGAGGGTTAATTGAGACAGTCCCTACCCTTATATGTCCCGTAGATCCTTCATAAACTGTTTAAAATCGTCTAATGATAGCCATGATAAATTGTCAAAATGAGTCATAATCGTCGAGGGGTTTAAGGGAGCCCACCTCGCTTGTTTTCTCTTTCCATCCCTCTCACTTTGGCTTGTATCCATTCGGCCCCATTCAGCCTACTGTTTTAAGACGTTTACCCCCATCCAGGTGTCAAGATTTTCCTGGCGAGCGGTAGCAAGCCAGCATACATATGTTTTTGTTTTGAGAGCAAGCTAAATTTGTACATTTTTCGATAGAAAAATTTCTCCGGCGAAGCCGGATTTCTCCATACAATGTTGGCTCGCAATCGCTTGCCAGGAAGAAATCGACACCTAGATGGGGATAAACGTCTTAAAACAATTGGCTAAATGGGGCCGAATGGATACAAGCAGGGAAAGAGAGAAAAGGAGAGAAAGATACAAAAATGCCGGTGACCCCCCCCCCCCCCCTTAATACCCACGACTGTGTGGGGTTTGCTTGGCACTGATGAAAGGCCTGTAGGGTACACTAGGATGCCATAGTTACACAGACGGTACACTAGGATGCCATAGTTACACAGATGGTACACTAGGATGCCATAGTTACACAGACGGTACACTAGGATGCCATAGTTACACAGACGGTACACTAGGATGCCATAGTTACACAGCCGGGACGCTGGGACGCCATAGTTACACAGACGGTACACTAGGATGCCATAGTTACACAGACGGTACACTAGGATGCCATAGTTACACAGACAGTACACTAGGATGCCATAGTTACACAGACGGTACACTAGGATGCCATAGTTACACAGACGGTACACTAGGATGCCATAGTTACACAGACAGTACACTAGGATGCCATAGTTACACAGACGGTACACTAGGATGCCATAGTTACACAGACGGTACACTAGAATGCCATAGTTACACAGAAGGTACACTAGGATGCCATAGTTACACAGACGGTACACTAGGATGCCATAGTTACACAGACGGTACACTAGGATGCCATAGTTACACAGACGGTACACTAGGATGCCATAGTTACACATACGGTACACTAGGATGCCATAGTTACACAGACGGTACACTAGGATTGCATAGTTACACAGACGGTACAGTAGGGTGCCATAGTTACACAGACGGTACACTAGGATGCCATAGTTACACAGACGGTACACTAGGATGCCATAGTTACACAGACGGTACACTAGGATGCCATAGTTACACAGACGGTACACTAGATGCCATAGTTACACAGACGGTACACTAGGATGCCATAGTTACACAGACGGTACACTAGGATGCCATAGTTACACAGACGGTACACTAGGATGCCATAGTTACACAGACGGTACTCTAGGATGCCATAGGGTCACAGACGGTACACTAGGATGCCATAGTTACACAGACGGTACACTAGGATGCCATAGTTACACAGACGGTACACTAGGATGCCATAGTTACACAGACGGTACACTAGGATGCCATAGTTACACAGACGGTACACTAGGATGCCATAGTTACACAGACGGTACACTAGGAAGCCATAGTTACACAGACGGTACACTAGGATGCCATAGTTACACAGACGGTACACTAGGATGGCTCATTTACACAGACGGTACACTAGGATGCCATAGTTACACAGACGGTACACTAGGATGCCATAGTCTCTAGCACACTCAGAAAAACCCGTGGACCCCATGTTTTTCTTTATGCAGTTATAACCATCTGGATCGATTTTTTAATAGAACTTGCTCTTCAATTAATATTATATTGAGTTTTGGTAGTTGATGTATAGACAATTACATTAATAAACTCGTTTCCAAAGCTATATTTCTCTCTCTCACACACACACACACACACACACACACACACAGACACATATATATATATATATATATATATATATATATATATATATATATATATATATATATATATATATAAAGAACCATCTGCCAAACAGCCGAACCTCCGTAATAGCTTGTAAAACCAGTGAATGACGTAGCGAAAGCCCCCCCCCCCTCCCCCCCCCGCATGACTATATTCCACAACAGAGCGAGAGAAGGAGTCAATATTTCAGCAGCCCCCCATCTCTTATGTATGGGGGTTGAGAAGATAGTGGTAGTGGTGGGGGCGTGGTAGTGGGGGTGTGTAGGGGCCGTAATTGAAAACACTGGTAAACTTTATAGGGCGTGTATGATTGATGCCTCCCAGTTATATTTGATCACGAGAGAGAGAGAGAGAGAGAGAGAGAGAGAGAGAGAGAGAGAGAGAGAGAGAGGAGTTAGTTAGTTAGTTAGAGTAAACGAGAGAAAGATAGGAGAGAGGAAAAGGGAAAGAGGTAGAACAAGAGAGAGAGAGAGAGAGAAGCTGTTAGTGGTCGTGAGGAAACAGATTAGCAGGGTTAGATGACGTTCACCTAAATCTACGAAAAACAAATGGAAGGCTAGTCAAAAAGTAAACTAATCTATAAATATATATAAATAAATTAAGATATTTATAATATCAGTATTAATGGGGTTAGTTTGTTTACCTTTGATTCTTAACCCTATCTGATCCAATGCATTGAGCAATGTGTTTTAGTTGGACCCCTAGGGAAAAAAAAAAAAAAAAAAAAAAATATATATATATATACACACATACACACAAACTTTAAACTAAAACAATATACATTCATATCATACATAGATACATACATGTTTATCACCATATATACTGTACAGTACATATACATACAGTACATACATATTATACATATTATACATACATACATACATACATATATACATACATACATACTGTACATACATATACACATACTCACCATACATACATATCTTACATACATTCATATCATACATACATATTCAAAAATACATATCACCATGCATACATATCCTACATACATACATCTCATATCATACATTATCATCATATATACATACATACATACATACATACATACATACATACATATCATACATATCATACATAAATACATATCGTCTTCAGGCAGTTCGTCCTCCGCTGTTTTATTCATGGCTTCTTTATTTCTCATTCATTCATTCAGACTCATAATATTTATAGTATTCAAACATTCAGCTTCTCACTCACTTATACTTCCCTCTTCCTTCGGTGTGTGTGTGTGGGGGGGGGAGGGGGAGGGGATGAAAGGATAACATTGGGGGAGAGGGGTGGGGGAGGGTCAGAGAGTAGGGGAATTGGGAGGGTGGCAGACATAGAGCAGAGGGATTGGGAGGGGAGGGAAGAGCAGGAGGATTGGGAAGGGAAGAGCAGGGAAGAAGGGGGTTGGAAGAGCGGGGGTAAAGAACAGGGGGATTGGGAGGAGGTCAGAATATGGGTATTGGGAGGGAGGGCACAGAGCAGGGGGATTGGGAGGGGGGCGTCAGAGCAGGGGGGATTGGAAGGGGGCTCAGAAAGGAGGGGGGTTGAGAGAACGGGGATTGGGAAGGGAGGCGTCAAAGAGCAGGGGGGATTGGGAGCGGAATCAGAAAGGAGGGGGATTAGAGAACAGGGGGATTGGGAAGGGATGATCAGAGGCAGGGGGGGTTGACAAGGGGATGGGGGGGTAGGAGGGGGGAGTGGAATTGGGAGCTGCGAACATAGGAAAATGGGGAGAAGATACTATTGGGGGGAGGGAGGGGGGTATGGGGAAGGTGTAGGAGATGGAGAGCAGAGGTATAGGGTGGGAGGGAGGGAGAGGGAGGGGTGAGAAGGGAGATGGGACGGCGAATTCAAACATATGATTTACATAAATACACTGACCACACAGACATTACGATTCCAGCGAGGTGGTCCGGACTTCATTCTAGTAGAGATAGCAAACTCGATAGTAAGGGAAAGTGGAAAGAAAGGATAGCACAGAAGGAGGAAGAGGGAGAGGTTAGAGAGAATAGGCAGGGAGGGGGAGGGGGAGGGGGATTGATGTGGGATGACAGATGGGAGGGGATGTTACACGAGCGATTTTTCCGTCAATTTTGTACGGTCAATTGTAGTCTGGCAGCATCAACATTTAAGGGGGAGGTAGTCGCTTTTTCTGGACCTCCTTCTCCCTTATGTTTAGCGTATTAGTTTTGAGATTTCAAGACGTTCGTTCCGTTAGTTTGGCGATTTTAAATCCTTTCGACCCATTTGTTTGTCAAAATTAAGACCTTTTGTGCCATTTAGCTATCGATTTTTTCCTGGCGAGCGATAGCAAGCCTGTAATTTTAAAAGGAATCGGCCTTCGGCCGGGAAATTTTTCTACCGCAAAATGTACACATTTATCTTGAAAGGGGGTCTAGGGGATGATTGTTTAAGCTTGATGTAGGTCTAGCGAGGAAACTACAAAATATAATTAATATAATCTACTTCCTATCTAGTTTTTTATTCCAATGCCAAAGAACCTCAAAACAGTATGAACAAATATACTGGCTCACCGAAAATTGCCGGAAAAAGCGCTCGTGTGACACCGGCTTAGAGGTGAGATACAGGAAAGCGGAAGAATAGGACGGTGGAGGAGGGAAGGGAGAGGGGCTTGGCATAGACACACTGACCACACAAACCCTGCGATCCGAGCGAGGTGGTCATGACGTATTTCTAGTTGAGATAGCGAAACTCCGTATAATGACGAATGGAAGAAAAGAATAGCACAGGAGAGGGAGAAACTGGAGGAAGAGGAGAGGGGGACGACATAGGGGGGTTGGGAGGGGAGAACTGGCAGGATAGGGGATGGGGGATTATTTGGATAGGGGGAAGGGAGGGGATGAGGGATTAGCCTATTTGGTTTGGGGGAAGGGAGGGGATGGGGAATATTTGGATAGGGGGAAGGAAGGGGATGGGGGATTATTCGAATAGGGGGAAGGGAGGGGAGAGGGATTATATGAATAAGGGGAAGGGAGGTGGGGGGGGGAATATTTGGATAGGGAGAAGGAAGGGGATAGGGGATTATTTGGGTAGGGGGGATTGAGTTGGGTGATTATTTGTATAGGGGGAAGGGAGGGGTTGGGGGATGGAAGATATGACAAGATATAAGGGGTTGGGGGATTATTTGAATAGGGGAATGGTGGATTATTTGAGTATGGGGGGATGGATGGGATGGGGATGGAAGATGGGGATAACCGAGGAATAGGGATTTGAGGGGAAATTCTGTCGGGAGAAGTTTTGAAATTGAATTGAATATATACAAAGAGAGAGAGAGAGAGAGAGGATATTAAAGTGAAATTGAAAGGGCTAATTAACCCTATGAAAATTGTGACACATTTTGACAGTTTATTCTGGCTATCATTAGACGATTTTATACAGTTTAGGAATGATCTGTGGGCATTATAAGGGGGAAGACGGTCTCAGTTAACCCTCTGACTTCCATACACCCTTCCTAATCTGAATAAAATCGTCTAATAATGGCCAGAAAACAGAACAGAAGTGCGTAATCGGATCTTGAAAGGGATAAAAAAGGGGAAAAAAACCGAGGCATTGTATTTTAGTAGATGGCGAGATAAGCGAATTTTAGGGGTAGACTGTACAATGTGTGTTTGCAATATAATACACAGACTTTTAACTAAACATATGCACATTTTTAACTAAACATGTGCACACTTTTAACTAAACATATGCACATTTTTAACTAAACATGTGCACACTTTTAACTAAGCATATGCACACTTTTAACTAAACATATGCACACTTTTAACTAAACATATGCACACTTTTAACTAAACATGTGCACACTTTTAACTAAACATATGCACACTTTTAACTAAACATGTGCACACTTTTAACTAAACATATGCACACTTCTCCTCCTCTCTTATTTCTTCTTTGTTCTCTCTCGTTCTTCTTCCTCCTCTCTTCTTTCTCCTCTCTCTCTATTCTCCTCATCCGCGTCTTTCCTCCTCCTCCTCCTCTCTTATTTCCTCCTCCTCTCTTTCTCTTTTTTCCTCCTCTTTCTCTTTCCTCTCCTCCTCGTCTCACTGTCTTCCTCCTCTTTCTCTTTCCTCCTCCTCTTTCTCTTTCCTCCTCCTCCTATTTATCTTTCCTCCTCCTCCTCTCCCTTTCCCCCTCCTCTCTTTCTTCCTTCTCCTCTATTTTTCCTCTACCTCCCCTTTCTCTCTCTCTTAAGTATTCCTCCCCCCTCGCTCTTTCGTCCTCTCCCTCTCTCTTCCTTCCCCTCCTCCTCCACCCCCATCCTCTCTCCCCCTCCCCCCTCTCTCTACCTCTCTTTCCCCCCTCCCCTCCCCGTCCCCCACCACCACCATTTTATCGAGTGATATTGACCAACCTGACCTGACCAAACCTTTGACCTAACTTCTGCAATTATCAGCCCTGGTCTCTCTCATTCACTCACTCACTCACTCACTCACTCAAGCCGGTGGTGTCACACGACCATTTTGCCTTCATTTTTATTTCTTGGCAATATGCTAGGCTGTCTGTTTCTGTTGATTTGTTTAATTTCGAGCTCTATCTATCTATCTATCTATCTATCTATCTATCTATATCTGTCTGTCTAATCTATCTGTATATCTATCTATCTATTTATCTTTCTAATATATCTGTCTAATCTATCTATCTTTCAAATCTATCTGTCTAATCTATCTATCTTTCTAATGTATCTGTCTAATCTATTATATCTCTCTCTATATCTATCTATCTATCTATCTCTCCATGGGCAAGAGGCGTGGTTAATCCCTTCTGAACCGGTGACGTCCTTTCATCTTTATGCTGGCTAGTATTAGACGGGTTTTGTTTTCAGTTTCAAAAGGGCCTCCAGCAATTACCAGACTTCGAACTGTCTCCCTTAACTCCTTTGGCTACCACAGATCCTTCTTAAGCAGCACAAAATCGACAAAATAAATCTGGAATATATTACAAAATGACGTGCGACGTGTGTTATATTATATTCTAGCTATATTGTGACGATATTAGGCAGCTTAGGAAACATATATGGTAGTGAAACGGGTTGGTTGAGATGATTTGAAGCCTATTGATTGCTAGAGGTCCTTCCTAAGCTGAATATAATCGTGTTATAGTTGCCAGATTATGATAAAAAGAACGAGCCCGGTACAGAAGGGGTTAAAGAATGTCAGGACCGTATAGAGGGAAGGGGGGGGGGGGGTACTGGAGGAGAAACGGAAGATAGTGGCAGTAAAAGGTAGGGTTGGGCAGGTTGGGGTTGGACGGACTTGGGGTTGTAGGTATTTTCTTAGCTTGGCACAGGTTATTAAGGGGAGATGGGTCGTTTTTTCTGGTCCCCCTTCTTCCTCATGCTTAGCCCCATTAGTTTTGAGATAACAAGACGTTTGGCCTGTTAGTTTGACGATTTTAACACTTTTCACCCCATTTAGTTGTCAATTTTAAAAGATTTTTCGTGCCATTTACGTGTCGATTTTTTCTTGGCGAGCGATAGCGAATCTGTATTTTTAAGAGGAACCAGCCTTCGGCCAGGACACTTTTCTACCAAATAATGTACATATTTATCTCAAAGGTGGGTCTAGACGTCACATATAAATACATACAAATGGCAGTATTTTATGTGGCAATATATATATATATATTATATTTTTTTTTTATCAGGACTTAGCTCAAAATGTTTTATAGACTGACAGTTTGACCTTCAACTCGTGCAACTAATCAAAAGAGGAGAGAGAGAGAGAGCGAGAGAGAGAGAGAGAGAGAGACCCTGAGAGAAAGAGAGAGAGAGAGACCCTGAGAGAAAGAGAGATCCTGAGAGCAAGAGAGATTCCCTTCCAAACTACTACTACTACTCTCTCTCACTCATTTTTGTCCTGTGCTATTTCCTCCTCGTCTCCCTCTCTCTCCTAACAAATAGCTGGAAGGAGTGGTGGGTGGGGAGGAGCCTTCTTTCCTATCCTTTTCTCTACCTCGTAGCCAGTAGATTAGTACTGTACTGTAGTTTAGATATCCAAACTTCCCCGTAAGGACCAATAGGTCTGTTGCAGTCTGTATTCCTTTGTAGTCCTCCTCTCTTTCCTCCCCCCCCCTCTCTCTCTCTCTCTCTCTCTCTCTCTCTCTCTCTCTCTCTCTCTCTCTCTCTCTCTCTCTCTCTCTCTCTCTCTCTCTCTCTCTCTCCTCCTCCTCCCCCTCTCTCTTTCCTCCCCCCCCTCCTCTTCCCTCTCTCTTTCCTCCTCCTCTGTATTACTTCCTTCTCTCTCCGCTTCCACAACTATCCAAAAGGAAAGATAGAATAGGCTGCCCTGGAATGAGAGAAAACGGACCCTTTTCCAAATTCCTCCTCCTCCTCTTTATCTTCCTCATTCTCTTCCTCTTTTCCTCCCTCTTCTTCCTCATTCTCTTCCTCTTTTCCTCCCTTCTCTTCTTCCTCATTCTCTTACTCTTTTCCTCCCTCTTGTTCCTCATTCTCTTCCTCAGTCTATTCCTCTTTCCGTTCCTCCTCTTCATCCCTCCTTCTTTCCTCATTCTCTTCCGCATCTTTATCTTCCTTATTCTCTTCCTCCTGTCTCTTCTATATTCTCTTCCTCCTCTTGCTCTTCCTCATTCTTGTTCTGTTCCTCTTCTCTCTTTCTCCTCTCTCCTCCTTCCTCCCCCAACTAACCACGAGAGTGAAAACTGTGGCCACTCGCCGTCAAAGGGTGAGGGGAGATTGACCCCCTACCTAGAGCTCCCCCTCCCCCCCCCCCCACTATTACTACTATTACTACTACTCCCCACTCCTACTACTACTACTACTACTACTACTACTACTACTCTTACTACTACTCTTACTACTACTATTTAATCTCGCCTCGCAATTCCTCTATTTTAGTAGCCCAAATTATTACTAACATGTCCTAACCCTCCCATTAATTCCAAGGCAGTACTTCCCTTTCTAATCGTCCCTTACGCACTCTAAACCACTGTTGAACACTCTCAGCAGCAGTGAAGCAGCAGTGATTTAGAGGGCAAGCAACCTCGAGAGGTCGTTAGACCCTGTTGTTGCTGGACTTAGTTTGTACTCCTTTTTCTTCCTTTCTACACTTCTTTCTCTTCTCCTTTCCTCTTTATACCCCTCTTCTTCCTCCCCACCCCCTCTTCTTCCTCCCCACCCCCTCTACTTCCTCCCCACCCCCTCTTCTTCCTCCCCACCCCCCTCTTCTTCCTCCCCACCCCCCTCTTCTTCCTCCCCACCCCCGCTTCTTCTTCCTCCCACCCCGCTTCTTCCTCCCCACCCCCTCTTCTTCCTCCCCCCCCCCCCTTCTTCCTCCCCACCCCCCGCTTCTTCCTACCCACCCCCTCTTCTTCCCCCCCACCCCCTTTATTCCTCCCCACCCCCTCTTCTTCCTCCCCACCCCCTCTTCTTCCTCCCCACCCCCCTCTTCTTCCTCCCCACTCCCTCTTCTTCCTCCCCACCTCCTCTTCTTCCTCCCCACTCCCTCTTCTTCCTCCCCACCCCCTCTTCTTCCTCCCCACCCCCCTCTTATTCCCCCTCCTCCTACCTCACCTCCCCCACTAATCAAAAGGAATTGGGGGGGGGGGGGGGGGTCCAGGAATGAGAGGGAGCGCGCCCCCTTTCCAAACTCCTGCTCCTCGGTCCCTTTCCCCCTCCTCCGTCCCCGCCCCTTTCCCCCTGCTCCGTCCCCCTCCCCCCCCTCCTCCGTCCCTCTCCCCCCTCCTCCGTCCCCCTCCCCCTCTCCCCCCCCCCCTCCTCTTCCCCCAACTAACCGCGAGAATGAAAACTCTGTGGACACTCGCCGTCAAAGGGTCGCCCGGAGAATCGTTGAGAAAGTGTGTGTGAGAGCGAGAGTGAATAAGAGATGACTCGCCGCTAAAGGACTACGCCATCCTCACACGGAATCGCTTATGAGGCCGCGATGAGGGGAAAGGGGAAGTGGTGGGAGAGGGGACGGTGATGGCAGGAAGGAGGTTAATGGAAGGAGAAATTGTGGTGAATAGAGGAGAGAATGAAAGGAAAGGATAGGGTGAAGATACAAGAAAGGAGAGCGATGGGAATGGGGAAGTGGGAGAGGGGGCAGGAAGGAGGTTGATGGAAGGGGAAATGGTGGCTAGAGGAGAGAATGAATGGAAAATATAGTTAAAAGAAAGGGTGAAGACAGGAGAGAATGATGGAAGTGAGTCACAGTATTCGATGAGGGGAAAGGGGAAGTGGGAGAGGAGACAGGAAGGTAGTTAATGGAAGGGGAGATGATGAATGAAAGGACAGGGATGAAAGGGGGAAGAGAGAAGATGAGATGATGTTGGGAGAGGGAATGGTGATTTTTATGAGGAAAAGGGAACAGGAAGGTAGGCAGGAAGGAAGTTGATGGAAGGGGAGAAACAAGAGAATGAATTTAAAGGTGCATTAAAAGAAAGAGTTAACCAGAAGAGAAAGGCGGAATTGGGTAACAGTTTTCGAAGAGGGGAAGGAGGAACGGGAGAGGTGGCAGGACGGAGGTTAATGGAAGGGGAAATGGTGGATAGAGGAGAAAAGGAAAGGAAAGGGTGAATATACAAGAAATGAGAGCGATGGAAAAGGGGAAGAGGAAGGGGAGGAGAGGGGAAAGTGAGAATGGGGACAGGATATTGACAAAGAAATGGGGCAAAAGTTCTTAAAATCGCCAAACTAATGGGCCGAACGTCTTAAAATCTGAAAACTAATGGGGGCTAAACACGAGGAAGAAGGGGGGGTTCCAGACAAAATAACCATACCCCCTTGAATTACTTTAGAAGTTCTGGTGGAGCTGGAAGAGGGAAGGGAAGTAATGAGTGTATGCCCACGCTAAGAACGCTTAAGGGGGTGGTACTCGCTTTTTCTGTACCCCCTTCTCCCTCATGTTTAGCATATTAGTTTTGAGATTTTAAAACGTTCGTTCCATTAGTTTGGTAATTTTGAGACCTTTCGCCCCATTTCTTTGTCAATATTAGGACCTTTCGTACCATTTAGGTGTAATTTTTTTCCTGGCGAGCGATAACGATCCTGTAATTTTAGAAGGAACCGGCCTTTGGCTGGTACAAATTTATCTTGAAAGGGGGTGTATGGGGTGTTTTTTAAGCTTGATGGAGGTCTAGCGAGGAAACTCAAACATACATTAATAAATTAATACATAGGCCAAAAACCAAGCGCTACCCCCCCTAACTCCTTCACAATCATTACGTAATTGTTATCATATTCTGGTATCCATTAGACGATTTTCTTTAGTTTGGTATCTACCTATGTGACTTGAATGAGTAAGGAAACAGGAATACAATTGAAACAGGAATACAATTGAAACAGGAATACAATTGAAACAGGAAGAATACAATTGAAACAGGCAGAATAAGGAGGACATAAGGCTGTGCAGGATATAGCCAGAGTTGGAGAAATAAGAAGCACTAGAGGTTATGCCCCAGAACTCCCCCCCCTCCCCCCACACACATACACACACACACTCACACTCTCTCTCTCTCTCTCTCTCTCTCTCTCTCTATCTATCTCTCCTGAGGTCTACATTTCTACGAGAATAAAAATAGACGCTTTTTTTTCGATTAGTGGCTTAGAAATGACACTTTATTATATAACAGTAATACTTTAATACAGGACATTTTTTTTTTCTATTATTTTCATTTAATGGCTTAATAATGACACTGTATTACATAAAAACAGCAATACAGTAAAGGAGGACGCAAGAAGAAAGTAAGGAAAGGGGGAAAAGGGGGTGTACAGTCGGCCTAATAAGTGAAGTCTCGGCACCAAGTATATGTTGATTAATAATTGGTATCAGCAATATCTAAAACTTTCTTTATTAGTTTTGAGTGAGATATACAAACATGTTCCTACTCGTACCCACTTTATTCAACATCTGACAGAAATTAATGCAGCACAGAGCGAGCCAAACGTAATGACAGTTGGGACATGACTTATTAGCGCGACCGTACTTGATTGGTGAAATAAGAAGAGAAGGAACAAGGAAACGCAAACTGAACAGGGAAAATGAGATTATAATGATGATTTACGTGGAAGAAGTGGAAGGAAGTGAACCAAGAATGAAGTAGAAGAGGAAAGAAGGGAACTAAGAATGGAGTAGGAGGAATAAGAAGTAGTAGAAGTGGAAGGAAGGAAAACAAGAATGAAGTAGGGGGAGTAAGATGAAGTAGAAGAGAAAGGAAGGAACTGAGAGAAAGGAGAACGAGAGGAAGGAAGCAAGACGAGGTAATGTGGAAGAGTTGGGAAATAAGAAACAGGAGAAAGAGTAAAGAAGAATCGGAGGAAGAAAACCAGACGAATTAAGAGTAAGAGGAAGGAGAGTAAGAAGGAATGAAGAGAAAGAAGAAAGGAGAGGAAGATAAAACTGAGTAAGAGTAAGAAAGAAAGATATAGGAGAACAAGAATAAAGAGAAGGAGAGGAAGAGGAAAGAAGAGTAGGAGAAAGGAGAAAGAAGGATGCAGGAGAGAAAGAAGGAGGAAGGAGAGGAAGAAGAAGATAAAGGAAATCAAGACAAGAGGGAGAGGTACAGTATGCTGGAAGACTCTGGGAAATAAGACGTGAGGAAAGAGGAAAGAAGGAAGCCGATAAAGGAGAGGAAGAGGAAGAAAGGAAGATAAAGGAGAGGAAGAGTAATAGGAAGACCAGCAAGACGAGAGGGAGAGAGGTATGCTGGAAGACTCGGGGAAATAAGAACCGCTGCGAGTTATGCCCCCCTCACCAACCCAGCCTTCATTCCACCACTACTATTACTACTACAAGCGTATGGAAACTAGCGGGCGGTGGTATGTTGTTGTTGATGGAGAGAGCTGGGGCTGTATAAAGAAGACAAGGCACTACCAACATACCAGGGAGGCGTGGCGTGCTTGGGAGAGTGAGAGAGAGAACTGTTATACGGCCAAGGGGGTAAAAATGGGAAGGGATTGCTTTTAATAGTCTTGATGAGAATATATGAAGAAGGCTGGGTGGATAGATAGATAAATACATAGATAGATAGATAGAAATATAAGTGAATGGGCAGTTGTGGATTATTTTATTTTTGTCTATGTGAGTGAGGGAGACAAAAGGCAGAACTGCCTGTAGCGAGTGCCTCCCCCAGAGTTGAAAGAGTGACAGGGCCAATATCAAGGGACGTTCGAGCCAAAATGCCTGGATTGCTTTTAATAGTGTATAACTGTATATATATATATATATATATATATATTATATATATATATATATATATAATATATATATATATTATATATACCGGTATATATATGTATATATATATATATATATATATATATAGTATATATATATATATGGAGTAGTTGGAATATAGAAGAAAAAAAATATATATATATATATATATATATATATATATACCGGGTATATACCGGTATATATATATATAACATTATTTTTTCTTAGTGAGTGAAGGAAGCAAAAGGCAAAGATACTTGTAACAAGTGTCTCCCAAAAAATTGAAAAAGTGAAAGAGCCAAATTCAAGGCACGTTAAAGTAAAAATGTATGGACACACGGAGTTTGAAGCAGTTTAAGTCATAGGATGAGGGAAAGGAAGATTGAGGGAGAGAGTTCCAAAGTTTACTTGTTGAGTAGAAGAGAGACTGAGAAAATTGGTTCAGTCTTGGCTTAGATATAATCGGGGTGGGAGTGTGTTGAAAGGCGGGTCCCCCCACTCTCCGTAAGGGGGAGAGTGAGAAAGCTCTAAAGAACACAGACTATTGTAATAGCGGTAGAAGAGTGAGCGAGATGTAACATTGGGGCGTGTATAGAGATAGATTATAGGGGATTTGTAAGAGGAAGTGAGTTGATGACACAAAATGCTTTTGACTTTACTCTTTCGAGGAGTGCGGTATGGGTGACCCCCCCCCCCCCCCCCCCCCCCCCACACACACACATATACATACGAACAATACTCGATACATAGGTACATTGTGCCCCTATACAGAGCAAGAACCTCTGCGAGGGTGTGGAATCCAAGGAGACAGTTGAGCACACCTGACTTCTGGGAAGCTGTTTTAACAAGAGTGGTAATATGAAATTTCCAAGACAAGTCAGAAGAAGGAGAAGCACCAAGAATACTGAGAGAAAATGAAGAGTTGATTTGTTTATTGTTGAAGTACAAGGGATAGGCGTGTGGAAGTTCTTGACCGGTAGATAAATTAATTTGGGTTTTTAAAGCATTGAAAGTAACCAGATTTTCTCGTAAGAAGAGGGAGCTGGAGGAGAGGGGAGACAAAAGTAGAGGATTGTTTGTAATAATTACATTGTGAAGATCGAGGATTGAGAGAGAGAGAGATTCAGATTAGTTTATTTCCATTAAATGTACAATGGCTGTTCATACAATAAATCATCTTGAACATAATATATCGTAATCTTACATAAGCAGTGTCAGTAAAAATGTGCAGAGAGAGAGAGAGAGAGAGAGAGAGAGAGAGAGAGAGAGAGAGAGAGAGAGAGAGAGAGAGAGAGAGAGAGAGAGCACGAGTGAGAGAGAGCACGAGTGAGAGAGAGCACGAGTGAGAGGGCGGTGGGGGGGGGGGGGGGCCGAGAGCACGTTTTATATACCTGATTATGTTTATTGCCCATTGAATTTGTGAATGCATTCCTTTCATTTAATGATATATCCTGTTATGATTATGTAATCAAGAGGGATATTACCTGGGCCCTCACTTGACCACTTGAGAGTTTCGTTTAATAAGGAAGTTTGAGTTGTAGGCATCGATATTTAGCAGAATTACCAGCTAAAATAAGGTTGTAGTTCATTTATAAATACATAAAATTCAATTCAACCTACTCTTTACCCATCAGAAACCTACATTAGTATTGCATTTCTGTTTACTATCGATGTCTACACCTCCAACTTCCTTATAGCCTGAAACTCGCAAGTGGTCAATTATGTACCGTATGTGTTTTGGTGTTTAATGGGGCCCACCTCGTTTTTGGCTATCTCTTTCTCCCTCTCTCTCTCTGGGTTGTATCCATTCGGCCCCATTCAGCCTACTGTTTTAAGACGTTTATCCCCATCCAGTTGTCGATTTTTTCCTGACGAGCAGTAGAGTGCCACCATATTTTTAATATTTTTGACAGCAGGCAATTGTTTTACATTTTTCGATAGAAAAATTTCTCCGGCGAAGCCAGATTTTTCCATAGAATGCTGGTTCGCTAATGCTCGCCAGGAAGAAATTGACACCTAGATGGGGATAAACGTTTTAAAACAGTAGGCTGAATGGGGCCGAATGTATACAAGCCAGAAAATGAGAAAAAAGGAGAGAACAAAAAGCAAGTCACTCCCCTTAAACATATCACTTCAGTAAATAATTTACATATATTTACGTAGATACAGTGACCACTCATCCCTTGCGACCTAAGCAAGGTGGTCAGGACTTAATGCTATACCCTGTTCCAAGTAAGTAGGCCAACACTTGAACATTAACCTCTATAACTCACAGACGACTAGGGTAATCGGGCTAATGTTTATACCATTTGGGAGGGGTCAGCCAGGAAAGAGGTGTAGAAATTTAGCGCCCGTTTGCTCTAGCCCTTCATGAGTTACAGAGGTTTGGGTTCACGATTTCTGACCGAACTATTTAGATCAGACTATAGTAGGTGTAAGAGAACCCCAAAGTACAGCAAAGGGAGCACAAGCCAGCAATACAAAATGCTCTCTCCCCACCCTCCACTCAATCCGGCAAGTTGGCGCACTAGGTAGAATATTAGAAATTACTTGGATACCACCTGAAGGAATTTATAGAAAGTTCGAGAGAGAGAGAGAGAGAGAGAGAGAGAGAGAGAGAGAGATTTACATAGATTTACATAGATACACTGGCCACACAGATCTTACGATCCCTACGAGGTGACCAGGACTTAATCCTAATAGAGATAGCAACCCTAAGAGAAAGTGGAAGGAAAGGATAGCAAAGATGAAGGCTCTCTCCCCACCCTCCGCTCCCTCCGGCAATATGCCGTACATGAAAATAGTTAGAAGTGAATAACCTTGCAGGGCTTGGAAATCGCCTGAAGGAATTTATAGTATAGTTAGAAATGGAAAGGAAAAGGCATGCACACCTTCACTTTTTTTTTTTTCCCTTTTCCAACTGAA